>PVIJ01012803.1:0-47997 GCA_004024925.1 Scalopus aquaticus
AAGCCTAAAATTTGGATGCCAGCATGGTGATATTCTGGTGAGAGATCTCTTTCTGACTGTGCAAGGGCACTTTTATGCTGTGTCTGTACAAGGCATTTCCCCAGTGTGTACAAGTAAAGGGGGAGCAGGAGAGAGGGAGAGGGAGAGAGGGAGAGAGGGAGAGAGAGAGAGAGAGAGAGAGAGAGAGAGAGAGAGAGAGAGAGAGAGAGAGAGACTGAGACTATTATTCCTCACTCCCCTTTGTTACCTCTTCCTCCCCACCTTCTCTCCTTTTTGTATTCTCCTCCTCTTACCTTCTTTTCTTCCTCCCTTCCTTCTACAATTACTGTCTGATCAGGACTCTTACCCTCATGACTTCATTTAACTTTAAATAGCTCCTAAAAGCCCTGTCTCCCAATAACCACACTTGAATCTTGGATGAAACAATTCAGTCCATAGCATGCCTTAAAAGATACTTTGAAAAGTTCTAGTGGAAAGAGATTTTTGTATAAAGTGTTTAAATTTTTATTATGTTAAGATAAAGCTTTGAGTAAATGAAGTTACTAACTCCCTAGGTAGAGAAATTTCAAGCACCTAAAAATATGGATAATAAGTCTGAGGATGATTTTTTTTAATCAAATACTGGTTGAAAAGAGACAGATTTGAGTTTCAATAATTCTTAACATTTACTCAATTCATTGAAGTTATTTATTGAGCTCCTAAAATGTGCAATATACCCCATGTTCTAACTATGTATCCTACCTAAAGCAGACACAACTTATTACCTGATTGAGCCTATTTTCTATAAAGGGCAATAAATGACCAATAAACATTAAAAAACATTATTTTTATACTATGTTTAGGAGGTGAGTAATATAACCATACAATAATAAGTTAGAAGGTGAGCACTATAGGAAAAATAGGTCAAATACAAGAATATGATAATTGGCAGTGTAATTTTGCTTATTTAACATGTTGAGATATGATTGGTATATCACACCATATTAGTTTCATGTGTACAATGTAATGATTTGATGTTTGTATATATTGTGGAATGATCATGAGGATATATAATTTTAATAGAGCAGTCACGACACATTGAGAAGATAAGGGAATTACACAGGTGGAGATCAGGCTGAGGGAATGGCAAAGTACAAGGTGTTATAACTGCAGCCAAGCTATCATATCAAGAAAGGAAGATAAATTAAGAGCTTAAAAGAGAAATCAAGATTGAGAGAATATAGTGACTAAGCCCAGGACACAAGCTGTGGAAATAGTTGAGTGGTTGTATTCTAGATATATTTAGAAGATAAAACAGTATTTGCTAAAGAATGGAATATGGGGTGTTAGGGAAGAAAAGTGTTGAAAATGAACTCACGTTTTGGGCCTTAGCAACTGTGGCAATAGAGTTTTATCAAGTTTTATCACCCCGAAGCAGAGGTGAAAGAGGTCTTGGGGAAAAGATCACAAGTCTGCATAATATGATGTCACAAATAATAAACCTAAATTGCACTAATTAAATTTAAAGTCAAAATAAATAGCAACCTATAAGAATTCACTGGAAGACTTAGAAAATATGTATTTTAGAAGAATGGATACTTCATTAATCTTTATGACTTTTATCAACCTATTTTATAAAATCTAAGACAGCATGATGTAAGATACACCATTATTTTCTTTACCTCTATGAAAGAAAATAATTTTGATAATTAAATTATGATATAACATTTACTTAAGACATCCCAATTTTAAAATGTGATTATATAATTGGTATGAATGTATGATAAAACTTAGTTGAGTACCTACTGCATATCATACAGTGTTACAGATTTGTGAGATACAAAAGAATAAAAATGTGGCCCCTCAGAATCTGAGGTATTTTCCATTATAATTTTATTATTTAATTTCCTTACTTTCTCATTTATATATTACATTTTTGGGATAAATTTGTTAAACAGAGTTGGGATATCTATGATTTTCTTGGGTCATCATTAAACTAAAAGAACTGTTACTGATGCAATTGTTGTATTACTACAAAAGCTTCATTATCTGGAAAAATGTATCAGAATATTTCTTAAGATGGAAACTGTATAGAGAAAAGACCTTGATAAAGAAACCTTGATAAGGTAGAAGGTGAATACTGAGGGTAAAGTTATCGTCAAGGACCAAAACTATACATAGAAATACAAAGTACTGCTTGAAAGCAGGAGCAAATTTGTTTATATCCAGGAGTAAGGGTGGGAAAAAGGAGAAAGACCAGAAGTGATGAGGGCTAGGAGATAGGAGATAGGAGATACTATGGAGACAGGAGAATAAGAGGAAATCACCAGGTGTTTACAAAGTGGTTATGGTAGGCAGAATAATGTCCTCTAACTCCACCACAAAATTATATATAAACCCTAAACCCAAGAACTTGTGAACATGCTAGAATGGCAAAGGGAAATTAAGGTTGCAATTGGAATTAAATATGCTAATCTACTGACTTTGACTCTATATTATTCAGGTGGTCCCAATATACAATCATAAGAGCCCTTAAATAAGAAAGAGGGAAGCAGTAGACCCAGTGACCTTGTGAAAGACTTGACTGGTCATTGTTGGCTTTGAATATGGAAATGGGGCTCTAGGCCAAGGTATACAGGCATCATCTATAAACAGGAAAAGATGTAGAGCTTTCCACAAAGGAATATGCCCTGTCAACACCTTAGTTTTAACCTAGTGAAAGCCATTTTAGATTTCTGACTCCAGATCTAAAGGTAATATATTACATTGTATTAAGGAATTAAGTTTGTGGTAATTTGGTACAGCAACAATAGAAAACCAACATTTGACCAGGTATCATTTAATGGCAGTGATGGTTCACCACTCTTTACTATGTATATGCCATCTATTCCTCCACATCCTTGAATCTATAGTTCTTACATGAATAGACTATGGCAATAGTGCTAATATTCCAGTTTTAGCCTTAGATTTTAAGAGGGATTAGAAGACTTACTTGGTTCTCTTGAAGAGCTTCCTCTTAGAAGACTCTCTCAGGACTTGGTCACAATGCTATGAGTAGCCCAAGCTACATGAAAGCTGTTGCAGATGCTCCAGTTAATAGTCAGATCTAAACTCCCTGCCAATAGCCAGTTTCACATACTTGCCATTTGAGTGAGTCACCTTGGAGATCCAGTCCAGTTGCACTTTAGCCAACATAAAAGATTCCAAGCACAAACCTCCCAGCTAACCCCAACAAACCCACAAAACTTTGAGAAATAATAACAAATCTTATTTTCAATCACTAAGTTTTAAGGTGGTCAACAGGAACAGATTACTATTCTTTTTGAGATTGTTTATATTGCTGAAATAAAACTCTCATCTCGTTCCCTACAAATAAGTATTCAGATGTATCGTGTGTGTGTGTGTGTGTGTGTGTGTGTGTGTGTGTGTGTGTGTGTGTGTGTAATGAATAGAGAGGATGATTACTGGAAATTGTGGGAGGGACTGAATTTCACAGGTTGAAGAGAAACATAAAAGCAGATATACAAACAGGTAACCATGAAAACATAAAACTCACTGGGGTATTTTGTGGAAGCATTTAGACTTATTTTACTTTCAAATAATGTGATAGTGAGGACTTCTGCTATTCTCAAAAACAAGGAGACACTGGTTAACATAAGATTTATCGATGTATTTAGATAAATGGCTATCAAAGCTAAATTTAGTATATCTACAACTCTGTCTAACCTACATATCTTTAGTACCTAAAACCATGTCCAGCACATATACTCATAAATATTTATTGCTTGTTCAGGACAAAGTCAGGAAAAATATATACTATAAAGAATTCTCATTCCTTAAGTGTCAATAAACTGATGTTAGAGTTTGATACTTTCACTCAAACTTTTTCTTTAAATCTCAAAACATCATTACTCTAAGAATAAGACCAGGCAATAAAATAAAAGTAAATGTGAGCAGGAAATTATTCATAATCTGTTAGTAAAGATAATGAAAACAGAGACTGATAATTAGTAAATATATTGACACCAGTTAAAACATTCATATCTTTCTTCTAAATGTATTCATGAAACCATCACTTCTCCTAAAGGAATGCAGTGATAAAGCAATTTCAGAGGATTTTTTAAATTTAACTTAGGCAAATATTTCTAGAAAGAGAGTGCATTCAGACTAACTCTAGATTAAAATTTGATGGACCCATACTGTCATTCTAAGTTCCCAGAATTAACAGCACAGCTAATTTCTTTAGATATACATACCAATACACACACTATCTTTCTCTGTCAAAAAATAGTACTTGAAGAAACTACTACCAACATTATTTTATCAATAAAACATAGAACCAAGAAAAATAAGAGGAACTACATAAACTATCCATCAAATCATGAATAAATATTGGACCTCCTGCACTTAAAATTTCCTTCAGAGTTTTCCAATCTAGCAGTCAAGAGAAGATAATACAGATTTCATTATCAGAAAAGATTTTGAGGATATATTTAAAGTCTCTTGAATTGATTCCAGGTAACTAAGGGATTGTTGCATAATGTATTTGATGCAATCTGTATATTATGGATTTGTAAAAGATGAATCAATATTGAAATGAATAGTTTCCAGTGAATAGTTTATTCAGCATCAAGACTTTGATCTAGCTGAAAATAAAGGACTTGAGGAATGGTCTTCAATGGCAAATCTGAATTAGCAAAACATTCGAAGTACAGATAAATATTAAGAATGTTGATACACCTACTAGGTATAATGGCATAATAGAAGGCTCTAGACTCAATTATATTCTGTTGACAAATTTTGTTAAGGATATTGGTACTCTGCTAATGAATTTGAAAATCATATACAACTAGAACATCAGTTAAGAGGTTAGATAAAATCTTCAGTATTAACAAGATAAAAACTTTTGGCTTATGAAACTAATGAATTATTTTCATTTGAAGTACTTAGTGACAGCCATGTAAATTCCTCCCCTCAAATGCAGGTCAGGGAGAAAGTAAGGAGGATTAGGATCTATATGGAATCATCTGCCTCTCTACCAATCATAAAGTGAAATTTCATTGGATTCCAATAATATATCTCAGTCAACTGACAAAGCCATATGTAACCAGACATGGAAAAGATCAAGATCTCAGAGGTGTAGAGGAAGAGTCGCCACAAATGGAAGACAACACTTCAAGAATAAAAGTGAAATCTGGATTTGACTTTTTAAAGTACAAATATCATAGCCATAGATGTCGAATAAGCACACTGAAAATTCCCCCCTCCTTTGAAAGAAGGTCTAAACAGGGTTCTCAGAGCTAAGCCTTGAGTGGGAGTTACCCTTGAATTTGGCAGTCTATGATTAAGGAGATACCCGGCTGAACATTTCTAGGAAGGAGCTGTCTATGAGTGTATCTGGGGAGTGGCTATAGTCTTTGTACTTAAGGAAGATGAAGAGCTTGAGTTGTCTAACACAGAGAGAAAAGATCCATGTAACTCAAACAGAGTGCACAGGTGATAATGGTCTGCGATGCTACCAGAAAGGAAAGCAGAAGCCGTATCCTCTGGAACCTGAGTATTATAAGGAAGAGTTTGAATTTTATCCCAAGAGCACTGGGATGTCTCTGATGAGTTTCAAGTAGAGAAGTGAAATAATCAGAATGTGTAATAGGAAAAGAATAACAGAAGACCAGGGCCTCCCTGGTGGCGCAGCGGTTGGGCGCTGCGCTGTGGAGCTGTGGGCAGCGCGCGATGAGAGTTAGACGCCCAGCCGGGGAGAATCCAACATGGTGCGGCAGACCTCTCCTGCCTTGCCCGCTGCTCCCCTCAGCAGTGTATTTCTGATCTGCCTGTTCTGCTCCCCACTCTGTCTCTGGTGAACCCTCTCGCCGCCCCACACCTCTGGCCTGTACCCCAGCTTGTATGTATAAATAAATAAATCTTTAAAAAAAAAAAGAGTAACAGAAGACCAGCAGGAGAATTAGAGGTTAAACTTAACTGTAAATGACTTTCTTGTTTATATGTAAAAGAAAGGAATGAATAACAGAGTCAGTAAGAAACAGAAGAAAAGTATGGCAACCATCCATGAAAATAATTGAGTTAATTCCCACTTTGTGAATTAAAGAAGGCTTTGTGACATGGAGACAAAGGAAATAACCAGGAAAAGCCATAAGTGATAATTGTCAGACACATGAAAAGCAACTAAAGAACAGAAAACTTTAGAAAATATTTTTTCTAGCTCTATCATTATGGTACACTAGTGTGAGAGGCTCAGCGGAGGGAAGTGAACTACTCTTCTAAAAGAAGAAACAGCTAAGACTTAGCTGGGGAGGGAGGATTGTCTATATGTTCAGCTATGTCCTTGGAAACATTGGGGAATTGATCAGTGAATCTAGAGTATAACAGTGGTTTGTGCTTATGGAAATAAATAATAAATAAATAAATAAATAATAAAACACCAATAGTTGCTGCTTCCAGAGTCATGTTGATTATAGAAGTAGGAATGGTATGTTATAAATTATGTGGGATCTTTGGGAGGTAATAAAGGTTAGATGAAGGTGGAGCCCTCATGATGAGATTAGAAAGATCTTAAAAGAAAAAACACCACAGGGCCTCCCTGGTGGAGCAATGGGTTAAGCTCAGCACTGTGAAGCTATCCAGAGTCACTGGAGCACAAGTTAGATACTCGGCCAGGGAGATTCCCACATGGCACAGAAGACCTCTACTGCCTTGTCCACTGCTCCCCTCAGTAGTGTACTTCAATCAATCTGCCTGTTCTGCTCCCCTCTCTGTCTCTGGTGAATCATCTCAACCTCCCTCACCTATGGCCTACACTCCAGCTTGTATGCATAAATAAATAAATCTTAAAAAAAATTAAAAAGAAGAAACACCAGAGAGTTTGATCTCTCTCACTTTGAGCTCATAAAAAGAGGTGATTAATGAGCTCATAGCAGGGAGACAGTCAGCTGACATTAAACAGGAGAGCTCTCACTAGAATCCAGCCATACTGGCACCTTGATCTCAGACTTCCAGCCTTCAAGACTGAAAACATAAATTTCTTTTGTTTAAGATATATTGTGGTATACTGTTATGCCCACCCAAGCAGACATATAGAGTATTTGTACCAGAACAAGGTTTGCAATGCATTAAAAACTGTATTTGGGACACAGTACATGAAAATAGAGTACCTAATTAAAGACAGCTTCTAAGGGAAAATTCTAAAGTAAAAAAATAAGCTAATGATAAGCTGGTTATATTAATTTTCAAAATATTAGCTGCCTCTCCCTGGGGAGGGATTATACTTTCTCATCCATTTGATGTCAGACTTGGCCTTGTGACATACTTTGGCAAATGAAGCATGAGCAAAAGGACAAGTGTCCTTTTCAAGTAAAAGTTTTAAGATCATGGATGTGGTTCACTATAGTCCATCTTTAACCTGACATAAGAGCTAATTCCTGATAGTTGTAGACAATTTACAATGAACTTACAGCATGAGCAGGAATAAATATTTGCCGATGTTATCCACTTAGTTATGGATCATACGTTACTGTAGCGTAACTTAAAGAATTCTTATTCACCATTCATCTAGCTAATAAATCTGAAGAGGTAAGAGAGACACATAAGGCATCATGGCTTCTTTGAGCCGCAACATAACTGATTTCTTGTAGCTGATGAAGAGCCCTAACTTGTTTTGCAAGCAGAATGTGGTTTCTAAAGCATTTTCATTTACCACAGGAGTCAGATTTTATGTTGGCCCCACTGTTAATAGGAGTCCAGAATTTCTCTAAATAGATATTCATGTCTCCTGCACAAAGTAATCTAGGCTAGTAGAAAGGAGATGAAAATGAACTGGATGGAGTTTATTACAGTAGAAGCATCCAAGTAAACACATAAAGGGGTCCACTAGTAACAGAAAGTGACAGGATTCATTCTTCTATAACTTCAAAGATTTTCAATTGTAATCCTTGAGTTTCCAGTAATTTCAAAGGGTGACTAGATAGGGAAACAAAAATACTTCACATTCTTGTGTTTCTCCCTATGACTTATGGAAGTGAGTACAATTCCTTGAACAATCCTTGATGATCCAGAAGGTAGCTTAAGAGTAAATCTGGGTGGCTCTAAAGTGCCACTGAGTATGATGTTAGAATATTACACTGATGATGTTACAACATCAACAAGTTGGAGGAAATATGAGAGGTAGAAGCAGATAACCATAATATCATACCTAGAAAGTTAAATTTTTTATATATAAAGTATCTTATAGCAAGATCCACAGATGGATCAGGTTACCAGCAGTGCCACTCATATTTCCATCTGGTTGATGAGCTGTTTGGGCATAATTCTGTAGATAGTGGGCTGAGGATGAGGGCATGTCACACAGGGATCTGGAAGGTTACTCACCCATATGAGAATTACAATTGCCTCCACATTCCATGCTTCAATCTCCATGTCTCAATCTATTAACACTACAACAACTCTATGAGGTAGGCTGTATTATTATCTCCATCTTACAGGTGGGGAGGTTGATACTCTGTTGAGTTTAACATCTACCTTCAACTAGCTGTCTCTGGGTTGTCATAACTTTTGAGGTTCATAAGTAGACTCTCTCATGCATACTTACAGAAGACATGTGCCTAGCAGTTTGGAGCTATCTGAGGGTGAATTTAAAAATAATAATAATAATAAAAAAAAAAAATTCCAAAGGCTGATACCTCTCCAAGAAAAACAAGCATCTAAACTGTTAAACTCAAGCTGGAATGTGACAATGGAGCAGGAGAGATAAAGAATTCCTCGCTAGCTCTTGTAAATGAAACCAAGGACAGTGATCTAGAGATCTCATCCATGGTATTCAAAAAACAAGACAAATATTTTGCTTGGTAAAACAAATGTCAGAGTAAAATCACCTTTACATCCTTCAATCTTGCTAGAAATTCTAACCTTTAGCTTTTGCCTTTCCTCAAACTCAACTTTTTCCAATGGCGGACAGCCTTTTTTAAACAAGATACTGAGATGATCTCTTGGGGAATGTGAAACCCAGTGGCAGTGTCCTATGTGGGAATTTACAAAATTTTTGAGATGCTTTCTTTGTGACTTTCCTAAAGGCTTTTCATAAAAGCCATAGCTTTTTTACTTTGCTACTGTCTTCCAGAATGTTATCTGCTAATAAGTATTTGTCAAATTTAAATGAACTGAGCAAGTGACTTTATGAATGAGATTATTCATGGAGGAGCACATAGGTTTCTTTATTTTCTCAGTGAGAGAAGAGACCTAGATAACTTTACTTAAGTATCTAGGAAAGACAGGTATATGTATGTGCAGTATCCTCAGTAACACACTGTATCATACTTTCCCCAAGCAATTCATCAAAGGATTGCCAGCAGTCTTTTCACAATTCCTTCCCTAAAGACATGTCCACTTGGAGATTCACTCTTATCACCCATTCCTCCCTACTCTCAGCACCTAGCACTGTGATCGCAAGGCTTTGCGAAGAAAAAATAAAGTGTCTACTTCTTCTTTAAGTTACTCTCAAAATGCTTAGGCACCAGAGACAGAAGGAAAGAGCCCTCTTAATAACTCCCTTGGAACTATTTTTTGATCTAAGCTGTCCCCTTAATAGAGAGCCTGCCTCTGATAATTACCTGCATCTCACATATTCCACCTCCAAGATATTCTATAGAGGCCCATCAACAACTCCAGGTAGCAAGTTAGTTCCAGATGTGGTCTTTAGGGAACACCTGGAAAGAAAAATAAATCTAGAGTCCCTTGTTTAGGGCTAAAAAAATAATTGGAAAAAAAATTGGTTACAATATGTGATATAATAAACAGGATGTATATATCTCTAGAAAACCATGTAATTAATAAGATGGATTAAAGATATTATTAGTAGTTATTATATAATAATAAATTAATACACTAGAAACCCAGAATCTTAAATTAATATCAATATGCCAGTAAAGTTATACCAGGAAAACACAAAATATAGATGATACTGTCTTCTATGAATGAATCGTAAAACAAAGAGTACCACTGAGCTTTCTAGTTTACTTATATTAATTTCAGATATTAGCAATTACAACGTGTGCTTTCAAATTCCATAAAAATGCAAAGCTACCATGAAATAGAATTAACTGGGAGCTTTAGAAATTCATTAAACTGAACTTTAATAGCAGTATCATTTTTTTGGCTAATACAGGAATATATGTCCATGCATACACTATTTATGATACCATTTGAGACTTACATAAAATATAAGTTGAGAGAATGTGTTGCCTTCAATAATTTACAAAGGTAGAAAATAACAGCAAGGGGAATTGAGAACAAACCTCTCCTTTTCTCGTACTGTAATATACAGATATTGCATCTGTGGCTTCCCATACAGATTCTTAATTTGAGCTCAGACAAGCCTTGCACTGTGAAGAGATTAGAGGGATATCTGAGGGAGGAAGCATAAAGGCTGTTTCTGGTGCATAATCATGTTTGCAAACATGTTAATCAAATCTGGGTGCTTGCTAACTTGATAATTAAATTTACAAATGATTGGAAATATTTGCCACAGAAAGATTTAAAGTCATTCCTGAAATCCTAATGACAGCTTTAGTAATATGTGTATGCCTCTTGAGGGCCCACTGAGGATAGATGGTATTAAAAATATAATTGGTTTTAAAGCACATTAGATTGCATTTTTTCCTATGATTCTTTCTTTTCTTTGTATTCACCTTTCAGGTCATTTCCTGCTTCCTGAAGAAGATATCCATAACTCAAATGAACTACCATATGAATTTGCTTATTTTTGTTAATCCAGCTATTTCCAAAATGCTCCTTTTCCTTTTATAATTGTGTGTTTTGAAATGAAAATATTAAACTTTCAAATTAAGAAATACTTGGAAAAAGCTATCCATAGTATTGGAAATCTGACATAGGCACATTGTTTAAAAAAAAAAAGCAGAGTAGAAAGCAATTGGAAAGTCAGGTGAGGTCACCAGAAATTCAGAAATTTATAATCTTAATTTACTGGGTCCACTTTTAGCTCTTTCAAGCAGTTTCATATCAGATCTGACACATTACATTTACATGACTAATAAAAGCATTCTGGTTGAATCAGAAATTTTGAAATGATGCATGAACTTTCAGCTATATTAAATGAGTTTCTAACAGAATTTCCAAGCCCCTGTTGTTGGGGGGAAAAATGCCAACTTTCCAATTTTTGGTGGCTGCAGCTAATAACACCACATGGAGTATTCTCTTGAATGCACACATTAAAATGGGGTTAAGGGTCTTAGGAATAAATTGGTTGGCATACAATATCAAAGGTGCCCTGGTTTGACCTTGTATATAATTGTTTGCATAACAGAGTTGAAGAGCAGCAACATGGTTAATCTGTGCGTGTTTATTTCTAGCCATCCAGAGACCTTCAGGGTCAATATGATTTACTAACATTCACTAAAGGTTATTAAAATTATTGTACAAAGTTGATGGAAAGGTGTTATTGCTTTTGTAATAAAAAATGACTTTCATGGAACAGTTTACACATAATTTTTTATTAGATTTTATTTCCCGTCCTCCTCCTCACCCTTTCAAAGTTTCACGGTTGATAACAGTTGATTATTTGGGCTGTCTAGTGGCATTCTTTATTTTTTATTTGTGTAGTACCACGGACATGGATAGTACTTTCCAGGACCTAAATTATAAATGAGGTAGCTCTCTGCCCCAGATAACTCCAAGGCTCCTCCTTCACAAAGGACAAGAGGAGAAAAGCAGTTGACTTGTCCTCAGAATAATATAATCATGGTAACTGTCCAAATTAACAGATTTGAATGATACTGCAACTTTTGCACTTCTCCAGATTACTCTAGGAAGCTAAAGAGATGTTATTTGAAAATACATCAAATGAATTTACTAACCATTTGTCCCCTGAAAGTAGAAGCATCACATTTTTAGAAAAATCATATAGCCACTAGCAGACTTAGATAAAATAGTAAAAGTGAGCAGCATAGACATCTAGCAAGGACTGCATGCAGATATCAAAAGAGATGGGGGGCTGAGGGGAGAGGAAATGGAACAAAGAGAAGAGACAGACAGCAAAAAATTATCACCACCACAAAACATTTATTAGACATGGCATTAGCAAGGCACAACATAGCTATGATTCCTGCCCACTGGGAATTTAACATCTAAGATGTCACTCAAGGAAAAACCCAAGTAAAACTAGAAGTGATATTTGAGAACAAACTTAAAAAGAGAAAGACATGTGAAGGAAACAAAAATTGGAAGTAGCAGAAAAGATGTACTTCTTAAAAGTTCATTCAATCAGAAAACTGTTAGGAGACATGACCTTAAAATTATGATCACATGTATCTAATGTAATCAACACAATGCAGTCTCATTACTACGATGTGTATTTCCTTCTGCTCATACTAAAACATGAATCAGGAATAAAAGCATTCAGTTTAAACTGTTTCTGGTTTTTAGGGAAACTAATACGAACACAGATTCCGATTCAAGATTTAGCATATGCTAGTAGGAGCTCAGTGTGTGTGTGTGTGTGTATATATATATATATATATATATATATATATATATATATATATTTATATATATATATATATATATATATTTAATAAATGAAAGATTCTAAAATTTTTATATTTTCATGATTTACTATATAGAACTCTAGATGAATTTTTCACTTTAGGTACATTTTAGTAGTTCACATTCGTTACTAAATGCATATTTCAGATACAAAGAAACATCCATCATGTTTCTATCAGTAGAACTTAGTGAAAATCTCAGAATACATAGCTTATAATTAGAGAGTAATTTCAAATTTCAATTTATATTCTAGCTTATTTTCTTCTTTAGGAATAAGAACAAGAAACTGTAATGAGATTCAGATTGTGTTCATGCTCACATATATTGAACACTGAATATGTGCCATACACATTCAATTTCTTCCACAGTAATATCAAAGTCTATGGAATATTTAATTTGTCACCATGAGAAAAGACCAAAGGAACACAATTATGTAACAGACAGAAGAAAAAGTAAGAGAATAACAGTATCAAGGATTCTCCAAACCGACTTAAGAAGAACAAAACAAAGTAGGATTACATTTTTAAAATAAGGACATTAAGTGAGATTTTTCTCCTTTCTTCTCTGGAAACCCATCTTTTTTTTTTTTTTTAAAGATTTATTTATTTATACATACAAGCTGGGGTACAGGCCAGCGGCATGGGGTGGCAAGAGGGTTCACCAGAGACAGAGTGGGGAGCAGAACAGGCAGATCAGAGGTACACTGCTGAGGGGAGCAGCGGGCGAGGCAGGAGAGGTCTGCCGCACCATGTGGGAATCTCCCTGATGCCGACAGCTCCACAGCGCAGCGCTCAACCGCTGCGCCACCAGGGAGGCCCGGAAACCCATCTTAAAGTAGCAAGGGAAAGAAAATAGGGAAACATAAACATTGTCCCCTATGAAACTAGAGACTGAAATTCCAAACCTCAAAATAGGAGGAGATCTGACAAAAGCACTGAAGTTCAAAGAAGGGTGTAGGGAGACCAGGGGAGAGGATGTCAGGTGTTACAGATAACTAGAAAAATCTAGCCAAGTACAAATCTTCACAAATCAAATAAAACCAGTAAAACAGATTTTGGGGACTCAAGACAGTGCTTCGCTTGACCTTCTTTGTCACAAAGTATTGATGAAGTGGAGAGTGGGTATGACTCAGCCCAGCCATGGGGGTGCATCTGGAGAACAGGGGAGTAACAGTGGTAGAAAAGGAAAAATTGGGGAATGCAAACAGGCCTGGCATGAGTATCAAATTAAGTCATGATGGTAGGGTCCTTATGGCAGTTTTACTGTTCTTATAAGAAGACTTATCAGAAAGCTTGCAGTCTCTCTGTCTCTGTCTCTGTCTCTCTCTCTTCCCCCCTCCATCCGCATCTAACTCCTTTCTCCACACACACAGACACACAGTGGCAGAATTACACTTAGACCTGATCCCTCCTCAATATGAACTCTTACAATATGCATTTTGAAGGAAAAGTTACTGTACTTAAGAATAATAAATAATTGAATATAAACCAGCAAAGGACTTGTACAATAATGCCACACCAAAAAAAAAAAAAAAAAAGTTAGTGGAACACTGGTGATACAAATATCAGATAAAAAAAATTCATAAAAAATGCAATAACAAGCAAATGAAAAATATCTCACCCTAAATATTTCTAACTTAATGAAACTGTCTGCTTATAAAAGAACACAAAGAAGAAAAGATAAGTAATCAGAGAAAAAAATTTAATACTATAAAAGAAGATGAAGCCTTTTTGGGTTAGGGGAGGGCAGAATGTATATTCACAGCAAAGAGCATCTCACTGGAACAATATGAGTGTTGCAGAAACCAGCTAAGGATGATAGAAGGAGATGACTGAAACAGTAAGGTGTAGTCAAAGAGTCAAATAGGATCTGGAATGAAAATTGTAAATATAGGATGTAGACAGGAGTACTAAAACACAAGTAATGCAGATTGGTAAGTAAGAGAACCAAAATAACAGAACACAATAAATATTTAAGGCTATAATTCAAGACACTTTATAGAAATAAAAAGAATCAGAATTTCTAAAATGTAAAGTCATATTGTATCCCAGAAAAAGAAAAACTGAAAAACTGACATAGAGTAATCAATCCAATGTCACCTCTTAATGAAGTTACTAGATTTCAAAGACTAGAAATATCCTTTGTTGCAGAGGAAAAAAGGCATGTATAAAAAGTAAAAAAAAAAAAAAAAGGGCCTGACTTGTACTAAATTACTCCCTAACAATACTGAAAGAGACCATGTTTTCTTGCAAAGTACTGAAAGAAAAAAAGTTTGTCTCATAATTGTATTCCTAGACAAATAGTTTTTCATGTAAAATGAAAAGACACAAACATTTACAAGCCTATTTTTGAAAACAGACTTAAATAGCAAGTAAATTTTGATCAACAAAAGAATAAACAGAAAACCTATGTCAAAATGTTTGGCAGTGAAATTTGAGTCAGTTTAAGGGTAGGACTAAGATCAAAATAAACGTGAGGGTTATGATTAGAGAAAATAATGAAAATGTAATATATGCTGATGAAAGAGAAATTTAAAGGGAAAGAGAGGTAATAGGGCTTTTAGAGCTGGGGAGGTTAACCCATTTTAGTTACTAAATCAAATAATAAGTTAATATATCAAATAATAGAGCTATAATTTTATTTGAAGTTATAAAAATAAACATTGAAAAAGGAGGGAGTGAACAAAAATGAGTTCTGTCATTATTCAGAAAGCATAGCATAAAATATGACAACAAACCTAAGGCAGAACATATATATTTCATATAAAAATGCAAATGAGATAAATTCACTTATTAAAACAGCCTCTCAGATCAGATTAGAAAGCAAATCTCAACTGCACGCTATATTCAAGAGAAACAAAGTGACTCCGAAAAATAATAAATAAATCCAAGAGCTGACTATAAACACAAACACACATATTCCCAGAGTAAATTGATGCATCACTAAATATCTAGTCAAAAAAAGTGAGAAAATACAAACATTCAAAATAGGAAATATCTATACAAAATAACCCCAGACACAATAAATTAAAAGAGTCTTAAATTATCTATGTTATTAGTGATTATAAATAAATTTAAGAACCAGAATAAAATAGATCATTTCCTGGAAAATTTATTATGGAAAAGAGAGTGAGTGTCTGCTGCAAATGGAAAACATTACTAAAGCTCAACACATCCCCAGTGTACTGAGCCCAGATAAATTCACAGGAAGGAGCAGAGGAACAGATTAACTCTAATGTGATTTTAAAATGATCCAGGGCATAGCAAAATAATGAAAACGTCCAAAACCTTTGTAGAAAAAAAGAATTTAGAAATATTTCAAATCAATCTTACTTCTGAGCATGGTTACAAAAATACTAAATAAAATGTTAACAAATAATACAATAGGAGATAAAAAGTAACTATTTGCCAAAGTGTGGTTTATTTTAGGAATACCAAAGAATTTCAGTGTTAATTTCATTTTTCATAGCAGATTTAAAGTGAAAGCTAATGCTATAAACTTTATGGAACCCTAGAATCATCTAATAAAATTTAAACTTTAATCTTTTCTACTATACTTTTTTTTAATCATCCTTTAATCTTAATACAACTAAAATTCTTAATAAGACAGAAATAGCTGTGTTTTTTCCTAACATTATGATACTTATATTGATATTGTATATATTTGATTTGAGCTAAAAGCACACGTTTTTTAGGCAAGCAGTGAAAACATTTCCATTAAAGTCAGAAACACAATAAGTGCGTATTTAATTTCCACTATCATTTAATATTGGTCTGGAGTTATTAGCCAAAGCAATTAGTTAATATTTAGAGAAAACCTTCCTTTACTAATGAAAGATTAAGAAAGTATTTGTTAAATGACTTAAAACCAAATAGCATAAAAGAAAAAATATCATTAAATTTTACTGCATTCAAAAATGTATCATATAAAAACATAAGTAGTCAAATGACAAGCAGCAAATGTGACTTATACTTGCAATTTGTATAAGAAAGGATAATTTTCTACTAAAAAATAGTTTCTATACATCAATTAGAAAAAAGACCAATAAGCATTTAAGGAAAACACAGACAAATATTCAGTTTAGGAGAAAAATACAACGAGCTCAAATCTATGGAAATGTGCTAACCTTCTCAACAAGAAAAATAAAAATCAAAACTCCAATGAATAACAGCTGATTCTAGGTCTTGGCAGAAAATATATAATATATACCTGGGACATCTGGTTATGCCAGAATGCAGTGAAACTATCAAGGAATAAATGGAATATATCAGAGGAACATAGAAGACAATATAAAGGGGCTATTATTGATGAATATGTGATAATTTGAGCTTAAAAGAGAGTAATGAATGCAAATGACTGAAGCACATAAAACATATAAATTCAAGAGTTCATATTGACAGTTCCCTCAATAAGAGAAAAGGAATCTAAAATTTATGTAAAATTAATAGAACACAACTGGAAATAACTAGGGTCCCAAATCCTTACTCAGAAAACAGTTGACAGGAAATAATTCACTTTTCCTTTCCTATATGAAGTATACTTTGGGGAAATTAATTATCCCTACTTGGTGGAAAAAGTTATTCTTTATTGAAGAATTCTAACTAAAAATTGTGGAAGGAAAGGTAGAATTTTTAAAATCAACATTCTGCAACCCCTGATTAATTCAAACAATGACACATGGATAACAACATTTGATAATTTGTAAATGAAAACTTTAAAATGTGGGGGTCACCTGAATTCACTGACAGCAATCTGATGACAGAAACTGGCAAAGCAGGTATTGCATGTCTTCTGCTTTGATCCAATTTGAAGCACACTGCTTCACAACTGAAATATTGCTAACATATTAAGTCCAAACCTTATCATGTATCAGCTATTTATTTTTTTCTATAGGAGATAAATGAAAAAGTGCAATTACACCATAAGGAGCATGCAGACAAATCCAGAATGCGGGTCTCTGCATAGGACAATTGCTTCAGTTTCTATGAGACTATATAGGGGGTGAAAAAAAAAAAGATACTATTCTAATTTGAAAAAGAGTTAGTAAACATAAAAATCAAATGTGATGCGTGGACCTTATATAGATCATGATTCAAGCAACTTAATTATAAAAGGACTTCTTTTTTCTCACATTTGGGGAAATTTCCCTATGATCTCTTAATAGATGACAACAAACAATAAATTTTCATTGGCACAGTTATGCACAGTTAAATGATAAAATATCCACATGTTTTAGAGATGCCTATTGAAGAATAGGGATGAAATGAAATGCTTTCTTATTTATTTTGCAAATATTTGACAACAAAGAAAATGGATCATGGAAATTACTGAAACAAATGTAACAAAATCCTGGAATTATTGAATTTGACTGATTGCTATATTAATGCTCATTCTTTCTCTATTTGTGTGTCATTATTAATTAGTTTGAGCTTAAGCCTGGGCAAGGATAAGTTACTTCATAGAATGCTCAAGAGGGTCCTCTTTGGAAAATATGGAGATATTTGTCAAAATTTAAACTTTTTGGTGTACATTCTACAGATATATTCTCATATATACAAATGACAATCATTGGAGCACTATTTATTTGTAATAGCAAATGATTGAAAACTACTATACAGTCCATAGCTGACGATCAATCAATCTAAGTATCACACAGGTAGACAAAACATTCTGCAGCCACTCAAGGAAAAAATCAGGTAAACCAAATTTGGTACCAAACATTATCTTTGGTAATGCAAAATGCTAAATATTTTTGAAATGCTAAATGCTTGAAATGTTAAATATTGTTGAAATGCTAGATATTGTTAAGTGAATAAAATAAATTTTAAGTCCTTTTAAGTGCAAAAACTTTCCAGAACTTTCCAGAAAGCAAGGATATCCCCACAGTTAGAACAAAACAGAAGAGTACAGGCAGGCAGTAAACTGAAGTCTTTGGCACCTTGAGGTGCCTATTGATTAGTGACTACTGACATTTTGAGCCAGAGAATCATTTGTTGGAACTGCCCTGTGCATTGTTGAATATTTAGGAGCATCCTTGACCTCTATCCACTAGAGCCCAAGGCATCTTTCCTTTTCACTCAGTTATAATAACCAAAAATGTCTCCAGATTTTGTCAAATGTTCCTTGGGTACTGGGATGGAAGGAGCAACACCACCCCAAATTAACAGCTGTTCATCAGGAGTATCAGCACTAAAGGGTTCATGGAAGATAAAGTAAGAGGCTCTCCCCCAATAATGCTGGAAAGGAGGAATAAATATTAAATCTAACAGAGAAAGACTGCAAGGAGAATTATCTATTTATTCACATTCATTCTTTTTTTCAAGGTCCAAAGAAATAAAACACAAATTAATGCTTAATTAAAAGTAGGCATAATTTGATATTAGCAACTGACTAATAAACCCTCAGGAAGAAAGTAATAAAGATGAAATGTTCAAATAATTCCCAAAGACAAAGTTCTAGTATACAGAAGTAGGCAGAAAATAAATAAACCACCAGATACATGATTAGACAAGATACCATAAGCAAAAGTCAATAGAAATGACAACCCACAGAACCAAATGCAAAAGATGTACAAAAGTGATTAAAAACAGACTATAAAACTAAGATTTGAAACATAAATAATTATATAATTATAAAAATTATTAGAAAGATATAACCTGGAGAACTAAATAAAACTTCTAGAAATTAGAAATTTAATTGAAACTAGAAATGTATTGAATAGGATACAACCAGAGATTACACTGAAATGAACAATTAGTGAACTGAAAGCTTTGAACAGAGGAAATTGCACTTGATACAGCACAGAGAGATTGAGCTGGAAAACATGAAATAGATCTTAAGACTCGTAAAGGATAAAATGAGAATATCTAAGATACATCTGTCAAAGAGATCTGCTAGAAATTTAGCAATAGAAAGAATGGAAACAAAGTAATATTTGAAAAGATACTGCCTGAAGCTTCCTAGAAGTCTCAAATTCATGAATAACAACAAATTTCAAGCAAATATAATTGATATTCTTAGATGTCATAATGAAAATAATAGCTCATATTTGTAATGATTTCTCTGTACTAGACATTATGCTAATATCTGCATATACCTTTGCTGCATAAATTATTTTAATCAATAAATTACGTTTTAAAAGGAGGAAGGCAAATGAAACCATCTTATAAAAATTATCATTGAAACAATTTTATGAGAAGACCCAAAGCCAAAGGTAATGCATAGATAATGTTTGGTACCTAATCCAAGCAAACCAACTATAATTATCTCTCTCTGTGGTAGGATTTAATTCCTTATCTGATTGACTATATAACTTTTGCTCCAGATACATGAACGTTTATTTAAACCATGTAAATTTCTCAAAGTTTGCTATTCTTCTGTACTTTCTTTTCTTAAAGTAATTTGGTTTAAAAAATGTTCTCTATAGTTCCTTGTGGAATAAAGAGAAAGTGAGTATAATGACAACAAAGAACCAAATTAAGGATGACATAAACAACAAAAAAATGAAAATTGTATGATGGTCAAAAAATAATAATCCAACAATCAAACTGATGACAGCACACATAGTCTATCATTTCTACTATGTAAGGAGTTACCCCATAAAATGTAATGTACTTTGTGGTTCTATCAGTTTTTTTCTAGCAAATATATTAGAAATGTGTTTTTTCAAGTTTTTATTTAAAACTAGCATATTAAACAATATGCCTAAAGAGAGTCTCCTTGATTCCATCAGTATACCACATGAGTTCCTAATATATAGATGACATTCTTTGAAGAAGAAAT
Organism: Scalopus aquaticus; assembly: GCA_004024925.1. NCBI lineage: Eukaryota > Metazoa > Chordata > Mammalia > Eulipotyphla > Talpidae > Scalopus > Scalopus aquaticus. Next base: position 20,332 of record PVIJ01012803.1, read on the forward strand.
TTTTATGTGCCTTTCTTACAGTTATTTCACAGAAAAAGAGAATGCAAATCTCTTTCTGTATCACCGCTGTGTGGTTTTGGTTCTCAAACCAAGATAAACTCCAAAGTAAACCATGGGGAGGTGTTTACCCCCAGGAGCCCTAGGAGGTTGTTGAGAAAGTAGAGAAGATGCAGTATCACCATAAGCAGACACTTGCAGTTAAGTATTTTATACAAGAGAGACCAGGACAAGAATAACTGTAGGAAACAAGGTTTCCTAGGTACTAATTAGTCTCAAGGAGCAATTTCGTTCTAAACTAAACTTTTCTCATTTGATTGATACTTGTGCTGGGTATTAAATAGGTAACCCTAAGAGAGCCTAAATTGGACTAAGTTAAATACCCTTATGAATTTGGTCTCCCTAACAATCACTTCCTATGCTGAGTCCTAAAAATCTCATTATATTTGGGCTAAGTGTCTTCAGACCATAGCTAGGGATAAAAAGAAAAACAATTCTAATAATGCCTAATTTCTCTACTTTTTTTCTGGATAAAGAGCCAAACTACACATTTTATTCAAGAGCACATCAGGGCAGATCAAAGTAACTTAATCACAGTTAGTTCCATTTGCTAACTTTTCCCCCAAACCTGACCTTTCTGCTTGAATGTCTGTCACATATCATCATTTTAAAGATAAAGCCTCTTTAACTTCCAATTAACAGCTGAGATAGGTATAAGTGAATTTAAAAATACTTGATTACCCTGGAGGGAAATATGGTAGAAGAAGGTCAGGTTAGAAAGAGGAAAGGCAGACAACTTGGTTAGTTTCCTTTTTATGAAAGTGTGCCTCTGCACTCAGGGAAAGAATTAAAGAAAGTAGGGGCAGTAATGAGATCTTGTTTAATTAAAAGAAAGTCAACAGGAAAAGGCATAGATGTTGTTAATATTTACTTCCCACTTTGTACACATACATGAGGGAGCAGGAAAGAGTAAACTAACAGCTTCCTTTATAGACCAGCAAGGTAAATACAGTCTCTGTTGTGACATGCAAAAACTACTAGAGATCAGAGAGAATGTGCCAGAGACCAAGGCACTAATATCATTAATTGATTTGTAACATATTCCAGGAGAACCGGAAAGAACCATCTACTCTGTAAAGAGGAAAATATAGCTTGTCATTTCCAGAAGAAAAAGACTAGATAGAAAATTTTGTTCTGACTCTTATTTATTGCCAATATGGCAGGTTCCTGGCTTATGCTTTAGTATGTCTTTTTCTGACATCTTTTAAAATGAATAACAAATAAAAAATACATTTATTATCTATATGAGCCCTAAGTGTTCTAAATATAAGGTTACAATTTAGAAAATGCCCTCATGCACTTGGAAAAGTAGAAAAGCAGAAGCAAGGGAAGTGATGTGCAGGACTTAGCTTCTGCGTATTATACTACACACCCTCACAGCAATCCCAGGTGGAAAGTATCATTTAAAGAAAGTATCATTTAAAGAATTCAAATGAGACAGAAGAGGTTGAATAAGTGACTGAAATCATTCTACTATATTTGGTTGAAGTCTGATTCAAACCCAGATGGTACTTAGAGATCTTTCCATGCTAGACTATTTTGGTAATTTGCCCTTAATCAATAAACCTTAATAATGGAAATGAATTTCATAATCACAAATGTGTGGAAAGGCAAGCAATGAAAAATAGTTTAGTGATGTTCGTTTAATGTAGTTTTCTCTCTGCTAAAAATTATGTCAACTTTGTTATTCCCCTTACTATCTCCAAATTTACAAAAATCAGTCCTCATAAAAAAGTTCCACTTTGAAAATTACTTAACTCCTCAACAACTGTTTACTGAGCACCCAACTATTCCATAACTGTCTGCACATTGGCATGATGATTATGAATAATGCTATGATGATGCAAGTACATCTTATCATTTAGTAGGAACAAGTACTTAACCTTAACGGAAATAGGGAAAATATATCTTTAGATATGAACCACTTTATCTCCACAAACCAATAGTGTTTTACTCATCTGCTTACCAATGTAGTAATGAGACTTCCTGAAAATACAGAGAACTGAATGAAAGAAAATCAGATTTTTAGACCTTTTAAATATAGATAGTTAACTCTTCATAAACAGATTGTCCAACACAAATAAGAGTGAATAACAAAATCGAATTAGTTCATCTTAAAAATTTCTCAGATTTTCCAAATTGATCAGATTATCAAAAGATTTGTTTTCTGAATTAACAGAGCTTTTTAACTTTGAATTTGGGATATTCTGTGTTTCAGAATTGTAGTATTAACAATTGACTCCTTTATTGATTCATTTAAGAGAAATGTCACTAAACTTATATTATCCATCTTAGTTGCTCACAAAAAGAAAAAAAGATTTTGGCAAGTGTTACTGATACAACTGTGTAGGAGGGAGATTAATGGATAGCAAATTGGAGAGTAATTAATCAAGCTGCATAAGAAAGAGAAAAGAAGAAACAAAGATGCAAGATTTGACAGGAAAATTCTAAGCTCTTTGTACTTGGCACCAGTCAAAAAAAAAAAAAAAGGAGGCATAATAGGGCTGAAAAGTTCATGAATATGCTCCAATTAATCTGTATGTGCACTGAAATGCTTTTTAGTTTGGTTCATTTAAATCTGAAATTTCCTTCCCCATTGATGTCAGCTAGTTAGCCAAGATGGTGCATTACTGTTATGATCACTGCAGCGCACATAATTTAGATTTATCTCTTTGGGGACTCGGCTCCACCCCCTGCTAGCTAATATGCTCACCATGTTTAATGATGCAAAAAATTTCCCTGAGTACAGGTTATTTATCTTTATCAGGGGCTGCGTTTGGCTGGCTGTCTGTTATCAGCCAGAATATTTGTTCCTAAATGATTGGTTCTCATCCATATTCCAGGGCAATCCTGAGGCCCATATTATCACTCAGATTTGCAATAAAAGTGTTTTAGTTCTTCACATACACCTTAGTAATACTGATTTGTGAGTCTGAAACAGCTGAAATTATGATTCAGTCTATGAACCCTGAAATCATTGTCATGAAATACAAAATCAATCTAAAATCTTAGAGAGGACTTTATTTGGGGAGTGTAGAGAAATATGTAATAAACAACACAAGAATCTAAACTTTCTTTTTTTTTTTTAAAGATTTATTTATTTTTATTTATACATACAAGCTGGGGTACAGGCCAGAGGCGTGGGGCGGCGAGAGGGTTCACCAGAGACAGAGCGGGGAGCAGAACAGGCAGATCAGAAATACACTGCTGAGGGGAGCAGCGGGCAAGGTAGGAGAGGTCTGCCGTGCCATGTGGGATTCTCCCTGGCCGGGCGTCGAACTCACGTCGCCCCTGCCAACAGCTCCACAGTGCAGCGCTTAACCGCTGCGCCACCGGGGAGGCCCAAGAATCTAAACTTTTAATAAGGAAAATAGTTATAAATGAACTTCCAGTAATGATGTTGCCAAAAACATAATATGAGAAGATAAATTAAAGGACGGACAAGCAGGTCTAAAGAACAGAATAGCTAATATAGTCAGTAACCAGTGACCATTATCAAATCCCCAGAAATTAAATGAAGAAAATGAAATCAAGGGTCCTCAACAAGACAGTAAACAAACATAGGCAGTTGCTCCCTCCATTGAAACACAAAGATGCTCAGAATTAAGGGGGATATTGTTAATTGTGGTTTTAAATGACAAGAACATTCTAGGAAGAGGGAAAATTTTGAAGATCATAAAGGGCTTTGGGGAACAATCTGAGTGTGAAGGGGAATTTTTTAGTTGAGCTCTTTTTTCTCTTCAAAATGCTGAGTGGATCAAAGTCCACCCACTTCCTGTGCAAAGCAGACACAGCAGAGAATGTCAGCAGCCTAGCTCAAGCTAGGTAGGGCGATTCTAGCTGGCCAGGGTAGGGCTGGAAAATAACATTGGTGGGCACTAGGTACCCCCACCTCCAATGTCATTTCTTGGCTTCTAGAGATTCAAATAAGTTACTGTGCACAGCAAGACTCGGGAAAATTCCTGGAGGCTCAGAGAAGTCTAGAAGGCTGTGACAAATGGAGGGTGGTCTACCTACTTTATAATAAGTCCCACCTACCCCATATTCCCATATGCACAAGTAGGTGAGTATGCAAGATTCTGGTCTTTAGCACTCCCATCTGTAAAGGAAAATACATATAACCTGCCAAAGTTACCATTAATCTACAGAGACTATAAAGTTTAAGGGAAAATAAAGACCACTGAGAAGCCCAATCACTATTTAAAAGAAAAAAAAAACAATTAACTGAAAAAACTCTATTAGATGAAGCTGAATTTATAATCTAAAGTAAAAAAGAAATGTCAAATTAATAAAAGAGATGTTTTCAAAGAGATAAGGAATAATAGCAATTACATGAAGAATGGAAAGCAATTATAAAAGGAACCAATAGGAAATACTAGAGGTGAAAAATATAATAGCTGATAGAACTGAGTAAGTAGGTTGAAGAACAGAAAAGTTACCTTCAAAGAATGAAGAGTTAACTATAAGACAGGTCAAAGAACAATCTCAGAAGCATCAAAAAGGAAGTAAAAATAAAATGAAGTTTTGAAAGGTACAGAAGGTAAAAGAGAATTTTCAATATACATACAACAGCAGTGTTTTTTTAAAATGAACTATATGAAGGAAAGGAAATATTTGAATAATGATTAATAATTTCCCATAATTAAAGGAAATTGAAAGAACTCAAATGAAAGGATTCAGGGTTTAAATTTAAAAAGATAGAAAAGACAAAGAAACATTCTGCCACAAAATAATAAAATTTAGTAATTTCAGAGTAGGGAAAAAATTATAAAATCTCCTAAAAGAACAGATGACCTCAAAAGAAGAATCAGTATATCATCTGTAACTTTTTATAGAAATATTGAATATAAAACCAATTAATGTTTTCAGAATTAAAGGAATATAATTTTTTCCTGAAATTTCATGTATTGCTAAACTTTTATTTAAAATTGAAAATTGAAGATACTCTAGTATACAAAGTCTCAGAACATTTGAAAAAAAATCCTTGAAAATCATTTTGGTGGAAGTATGAAGTCAGAAAATGAAATAAATTCAAGAATGCCACAAAGATGTAGGTAATAAAGGTGAATAGGTAACCTAGCAAATTTCTTTTATTATTGAAATAAGCAATGACCTCCCCATCCAGGAAGTCAAATGGAGTAAGACAAGTACCCTATTTTTTTACATATATGTGAAAAGTAAAGAAACAAAGCAAATGAATGAACAAACACAGTGCTTGGAGACAGAGAACAGATTGATAATTACAGAGGGGAAGGGGGTCAAGGACTGGGTGAAAGTGGTAAAGCAGGTTACTTAAATAGTGGTGGAAGGAGACTGGACATGTGATATTGCCATGATATAGTATACACAGATGTGAAATTGTAATGCTGTGCCTTTGAAATTTATTTAATGTTACCAATCATTAAATAAAAAAATATTTTAAAAATGCATGCATGCACACAATACTACTTAGTTTGAAAAATATTTATTTCCAAGCACATAAGCAGACCTGTTAGAACCACATAGAACAGGGTTCCAATGTGGACAGGGAATGGAAATGGGCATCAGAATCAAGAGTGAAAAAAAAAAAACAGAACAAGGGAGGCCCTTTGTGTAGGGTAGGATGTCATAATCTCAGCGAGTAAACCACTTAATGCCTGTACCCGAGATGTGAAGAAAGAATTGGAGGCAGGCAGAGTGGAAGTAAGAATCAAGGGACTAGTCTTTCAGGCTCCACTTTTACCTAAGATTTTCCAGAGGAGCTCGCCCATGTACACAACTGCTCAGTAGACCCTTGTTATATGTCATCATGTTCCTATGGGTGCAGTCTCCTCTGCGCTTACTCACTATTTCCAACTTCTCCTCCTTGTATGACGGTCACACCCTCTTTCATACTCATACAAGTCCCAGTCTCTCAATGATCCCCCTAACTGCCAATAAACAGACAAGTCACCTTGAATTCTGAGACGTCACATATACCTATAGAAATGGAGGGATGCTTCCAGGCAAAAAGTTTCACGTTACACAGTTGAAGGCTTAAAACCATACTCTATAAAGTACTATTCCTCTCTGCTCAAACACTGATATCGGTAGCAACTTTTATCAAATGAACTGTGTGTACAAAATGATTGTGAATTTTTCCTGGTACATTAAAAATAAAATTATTTCTTTAAAGAAACTTGAAGGAGAAATCAAACCTGGGTGTAACTCTAAAATGTCAAGGTTAGGAAAAACAAGGAAAAACAAGGAAACTGTTAAAAATTGGAAGAGACCAAGGAAACTTGATGACAATGCAACAACATATCCTGATTTGGGTGCTGGTGTAACAGGGTGGTCCCCAGAAAAAGGTGAGGATCCAGGTTCCATGCCCCACCCAAGGGAGGGTGGAACTGAGCAGGGAGGAGAAGAAGCTATAGAGAGGACACTGGAGAAGGAAGGAAGCAGGATAGAGAGCAAGAAGACCTGGAGGAGGCACATGGAGCAGAGATGTGTGAAGAAACTGTACTTGCTTCTTGGTCCAGGACTGGTTAAAACAGATGTGGGTGAGAGACCCATGGGGAGGTTAACAATGGCAGCTTTTATCTTGATTTTGATTTTGCTCTTTTCCTCCCACCCATGTCTGACTGTTTCTGACCCTTTTCCATGGGTCCCCACCAGAAGGTGCTTGAGACTTGTGGCAGGCTTTTGGGCCTTGCTTTGGGCCAATCCCATTTGGGTGGACTTTTACCCACAGGGGAGAGGAACTAGATTTGGAAACTTTATTCTTTGCCTTTCCTGTATTGCACACTAATTGTATTAAATTTATTTTCCATTAAAGGTCTTATATGTTTTGTCTTGATGCTGCAGATGGCAGAACTTATTTACAGCAGGGAGGTTTGGGGATTCTGGGGTGCCCCTCTCCCTGCCCTGTAATACTGGGACTTCAAGTGGCCTGCTATTACTATTTTGTCTCTTCTCTTATTTAACTCCACAACAGGACTCATAATGAAGTACCTTCTGTTTGGGGTACCCTCCCAATTTTCCGACACACTCTCTCAAGCCTAGAATTAAGGGCCTCAAACCTCCTGTAATCTCTTCCCTGAAATCTAAACTTTCTACATTTTTCAATGTTCCAGCTAAAGTTCCAACTCTCCCATGATATTTCCACTGATGAAGATTGTCCATGAATTTATTAAAGCCTGGAATTTCAGACAGCAAAGCACATTTGCAACATGTGTTCTATTGTTAAATTAATTCAATAGTTTTTTACTTTTCAGTAGATGATTCTTGAGGTTATCTGACATTGTAAAAATTACCCTAGAAGTCAGGGTTATTGTCTAGTTTTTGTTGTGTGTACATGTGTGTGAGTATGTTTTTTAATCTTCCATAGTACTAATCTATTACCAGCAAAGCAATCATCATTTAATTAATTATTTTCCTCACTACATCATTGCTGGGAAAACTTACCTCTTCTGGATTGATGTTTGTGAAGAGAAACAACTGATATAAGCTTCAAATTAAGCACAGTTTTTGACAAAGTTCTGATTGCCATTTAGTTTAAAACAAAATTATGTACGAATTCTGATGAAAATACTTGAAGCAATTTCCACAGAAAGCTGTTAACCTGCTAAAACACTAAGAAATACAGATCACACTGAAATGGACTTTAGTTGTGTATTTCCTGATTCAACTGTTTAGATAATGTACCTTCATTTAAATCAGCAGTTAAAGCAGAGAGGTAATGGTATTTCACACACAGGTATAATGACAAATTAGTCCAGTGCCATAGGTAAAATTAAAGAGGAGAAAGGATTTTAAGAACCATGGGCTTTTTACACTGACACATGCCTCTGGTCTCCAACAGGATAATGTAGTGAAAGTCTATTTGTCTCTAAAGTTACTTATCCCATCAACCCTTGTGTTCTCTCCACTTCAGCCTGTAAGTATGATGCCACCATCCTTCCTCTTCTTTGTCAGGACTGCTTTGGCTACATGGGGTCTTTTGGGTTGCATATGATTTCAGTCATGTTTTTTTCTATTTCTTTGAAGAGGACCATTGAAACTTTGACAGGAATTGCACTGAAACTGTATATTGCTTTGGATAAGATGACCATTTTGACAATGTTGTTTCTCCCAATCCATTAGCAGGGAATATCTTGGGCTTTTGAATTTTTAATAATTCTTTGAGATTTTAATTTATAGACTAATTATTGTCCTTTATACTGCTTCAAATTATTTGGCAACATCTTTGGAATATTGAATTTTTGCTTCTGTCGCTAAATAAAATATTTTTTAAAAACTGGCCATAAATAAATACTTCTAATTACTAAATTGTAATATTTTTGAAACCAAGCTAATTTCTCTCCCCCTCCCAATTTTGTCAGTCTTTAGCAATGGCACATACTGACTAAGATTTATGTTTCAGGGAATGATTATTTCTTCAACTATTTAGCAATGCTTCTACATCTCTAGCCACTATTACAAAGTTTCCTTCATTAGAAAATATGTAATAGGGGTGAAAAAATGGTTCAAGTTTATTTGTATGAAGACAGTGTTAAGGGTGAAAGCATAATTTTGATACTGGAATATAAAATAAAAAAAATAGTGAACCATAATTGTCATGAACCTCTTCACTACTCATTAGTGTTACTTTACCATTCATCCTAAACATCCAACTCAGAGACAGAAAGTGCTTTTGCTTATTTTACTAATCACTTTATAAAAGTTAGCAAGGCTCACTGGTCAATTATTGTCAAAGTAAAAACAATGATGGAGTTTTCTTTTGGTTTCATCTTTGAATAGGAAAGAGAAGCCTTACAAACCAAATTATTAAGTTGCCAAATAGTGACTGACTATTCTGTTTTTATCATATTCTCACTTCTGCAATTTAATAGACGAATAAACTGCTTCTAAATTCATTGGCATCTGGATGTAGGGCTAAGCCAAGGAAGTGAAAATGAAGAATAAATATGTGCCATAATCAATTTGAATACACTAGTTTTTCAAATCAACCTAAATGGTTCTAGGTGAAACCTAAGTAATAGTTTTCCTAAATTTGACATGCCTAATATGACAAAATGAAAACTGAAAGTCAGTATAAAACTGTGTGCCTCTTAGTTAAGTGAATGACATGCAAATTATAACTAAACCCTAGATATCTTGGATCTATTATTATATAGTCAAAATCTCAGGCAAAATATTCTTACAGGCCTGGAAGCAGAGCAAGGACTGAATGATTCAGTGAGCCTGAAGATAAAAAGATAATCACCTTAAAATGACTCTTGGATGCTTCCCTGGGAAATGAACAACTAGAGTATCATCTTCAATGATTAGGAAAGTTAAAAGAGAGGAGCACTTGAAAGACAAAGACATTTATTCTGGTTTCTGGCCTCTTAATCTTAAGAAAGTCATAATGTATTCAGGTGGACACATTCATTATTAAAATATGAATTTAGATCAACAAGAAAATTGAGAAGATTGGAAGTAAAAAAATATGGCATTTTCCATACATAGATATTAGAAGAAAATACGGACACTTTGAAGATCACTTCTTTAGTGTGGTCCAAACATTTTGAAAGAGATGATAATAGATGATGACTTTCACCTTAGGCTACCACTAAGGACCCCCAAAGAACATCATAGAGAACAACACTAGCAAATGAGAACTCTCAAACAACACTTACTTGAAAAGAAACTTCTATCTTTTTGGGGAAAATAATATACAGCAGCATTTTCAAAATGTGCAGAGGTGGAAAAATAAAAAGTTCAGCTAAAATGTTTAGGCCATTTTGGGAATAGGCTCACTTTAATATGCTTTTCAATTCTGAACACATTGGCAGTGCTCAAAACACATTACAAAAGTAATAACATGATAATGGAGTTGGGAATCCTGTAAAGGTTACATAGAATTCAATTTATAAATCAAAATGCCTAAAAATCAAACTTGGGCCAACTGCCTAAACGTATCAGATTTTCACTACATTAAATAAGGATCTCATAACCATGAAAATAAATAATAACCAATATATCTAGGGCCTAATTTTAAACTAATTAGACTTAGTTATTCTTTCTCATTCCTTAAAAAACGGTTCCTGCAATTTTCATTCAAATCGGAGTCTGGAAAACCTGAGTATTGACAATAATCAAGATATTTCTAAATATGGGGATCCAGAAAATAGGATAAAGAGTTGGCTGTAAATTATCAAATCATGTGATCCCAATATAATCACAGCAGTGAGATTAAAAAACAAAAGGAAACAAATATAAATCACTGAACATTTTATATTAAAAACCAGTTGAATTATTTTGTTATTTATTTTAAATCTCTTAAATAATATTCTTCTGGCAAGAGATTTGTTTCTTTTAATAACATATGGTTTAAGCATTTGTGAGGACCAAATCTGGGTGTTAGAGTTATTTAACAAGAAGCAACATGCAATAAAAGGAATTTAAAGTGATACATTCTCAAAGTGAAATGAAAATGGAAGTTGAAAATAACTTTTCTAACTAAGGACAGGGAAAACAGTCTCACTGCTAAGGAAGGATTCTTCCATTCATTAAATGAGATATTTATGTTCTTCCTTTATCTTGATGGATAGAAATAAAGAAAACCGATGTAAAGGAGAAAAGAAAATCATCCTCTATGCTGTGTTAGAGAATGAGAAAAAATAAAAGGTATACAACTTTAAGGTTAGGACAAACTGAGAGAAAAGCATTTGACCTCCAATTTTGACCTCTAATTTTTTCAGTGATCCTGGGATACTTGTACTCGAAAAGAAAGATTCCTCAAATAGAGAGAATTTGAAGGAAGTATTTAAACAGTGTTTCTACTTGCTCATGGTAGAAAAATCATTCCCCCCCATCATTTAATCTAAATTTGTGTAATTGGGACAGAAGTACTAAATTTGTAGCATGTAAGCAATATAGAATTCATATCAATTGTTAATGGAAATAACCAAAATGCTAGACTAAGATGTATGGCTATTTTCTTATTCTCTTTCTATTCATTTGAGATTAGTTTGCAAATTTTGTCATTTTCAATGATGATCAGGTCAATAAAAGTAGTTATCAAAAGCTTAACAAATATATACATATTTGAAACACATATATCAGGCACTAGTCTTAGCATTTTGCACCTACTGATTAATTTAAACCTCTCAACAAGCCTAAGCAAGAGGTCTTAGCATTATCCCTATTTTACAGATAAGGAAACAAAAGAGAAAAATATAATTTCAGAGAATTACATTCAATAACAAGCATGCTTTCTGAAAAAAAAAAGGGGGGGAAAGATGACGGCCATTCAGTTAAGCTCTGTCATCAATAGTCCATTTGTGGAATAATATGCATAATTTAATAATATGTGTAATTAAATATAATAATTAATGTTATAGAGAAAGCTATAAAGTAAACATAGTTACTACATTTAACATTTTTAATCTTTGCATTTTATTTGAAAAGACAGCTTTAACTCTTCTATTTTAAAAGCTTTTATATTTTGAAAGTCATTGCTTAGAATCTCAGATTGAATCTAAACACTTGTTTTACCCTCACGCTGAGGTCTTCACACTAGTTCCTTATGGCTCACCTATCCCTACTTGAGCAAAGGTACTTCAGAAGAAATAGTTTTTAGAATCTGTCTTACTAGTCAAACAAAAAAGTTTCAAAATATTATAAATAGGCTAATTTTAAGATACATTTATTCTTAAGAGAGCTCAGATAAGTAAATTTCATGTTCATATCATGCTAATGAGATATATAGCAAAGTCCATGTAAAATAACGAGTCAAGACATTTTGAAAGTAAAATGCAGAGAGAAAAGGTTGTCCAGGATATCCACGTTATATCTGGCACAGTGCTTTATGTATTTGAATCACTTGTATATTTGAATATTTATTGCATTAAGTGCATGCATGAATAAAAGAGAATGACAACTAAGAATCCTTTTCTAGGCAGGAAAAGTACAAGTCATTCTGAGAAAATACTCTTTCCCCCCAAAATACTGTTATTATATCTGGAAAGCAAGAGTCTAATGTTAACAACAAACAAAATCACAACAAAATTGTCCAAAAGAACTAGTTATCCAGGAACTAGGCTTAGATACTGCACATAGAAAGTCCTTTCAAGAGTTCTACATGATGATGTTGGATGTATCTTGAGTACAAAACAGTACTTGCTTCAATTATTGGTCAACCTGGTTTTGGTTATTTTCCTATGATTAAAAATGAAAGTCACCTCTTCTCATTGCAGTCTTATCTACCATCCCTTAATATTTCTGAGATGTATTTTAAATGAGGTTGCTAACCTAGCAAACTAACAGGAGTCCTCACTTTCTAAATGTACATCCTAAGAGATTTTTAAACGTGTCATAACAACTCATTCATTTCTCCAAAGAAGTAATCAAAGTTTGGAAATTTTTCAACTTTATGTGACTTATCTTGGTCATGTACAATTATTATGCCTTTTTAGATATTATGATCTTGAAAGAACAGTGATTGTGTATATGTGTATGATGCTGAAACATGGGAATTATGTGATCGACATCTCCTCTTAAATACTTTTTATTTTTCAAATTTTCTTTATTAACTATATTTAAAACTTATAATAAAACATATAAACTTGATGTATATCTGGACAGATAAATTGACAGACATCAGAAAGGAAGAAATCTTTGAAGGCTGGAGTATTTCCTAGAAGGATTTTTATAGGGTTTGCACAGCCCTACCAGTATAAGTCTTTTGATCATTTATAAACAACTTGTGTAAATTCTTTATTTGAACTGTTATATGTGTAATATTCTATATTATTAAGAATATTGTAAAATTTGTTTTAAACATAAATTAGAAAAAAAAGACATGAAAATAAATATTCATGGAAGTTCAAGCACTTTATTCCTTCACCCCAATGCATTCTCTTGCCCACCTCAAGATGACATATTCCACTTTGAGTCCCCCTGAATTCAACTGCAAAGAAAAAGGAACAAACAAAATAAGAAGGATTATTTTTCAAAAGATACTGTGATCTTGGTAATTTTAACACAAATTCTTAGTAACTAGAAGAAGCTAGAATATGTGTGTGTATGTATGTGTGTCTGTGTGTGTTACTGACCTAGCTTTTTTAACTAAAAAACACGTCTGAAAATGTGTTATTAGTTTTAAGACATGATGCTGAAATGGAACTGTTGAAAATAGTTGTTTCATTAAAAATATAATAAAATATAATATTTTTTCACAAATTCAGATTGGTTGTGGTTTTGCCCAGGTTTTTGAAATCCATGCCACTCACTCTTTTAATTTTTTTTTCTATTTTCTATATCTCTAATCTCTACTTTTACTTTTTCTGATTAGTGCTTTCATATTCTTCAGGTGGGAGAATAGTTAAATAGCTGAATCATAGCATTTCTATTTTTAATTTTTTTGAGGATCTTTAACTATTTTCTATAGCAGTTGCACCAATTTACATTCTATAAAGGGTTTTCTGAATCTAGAAAACCATTTTGTCTCTCAACAATGAAAGCTTCCAAATTAAAAAAAAATCTCATTAAAGAGGAAAAGTTCAGAGATTTAGGGGCACATAAATACTCTAAATACTCTATTAGTTACAGGAAAATGCAAGGAAGTGATTAGGCTACAAGGGAGTGGTAGCATTTGATGTAGACTGTTTAAGCAAAAAAAAAAGTATGCAAGAGATAATAAGACCTAAGATAAGCTATGGATAGCAAAGTCGAGAAGAGAGGCAAAATATGAGTGATATTTAAAAGTGCAATTGACAGACTTGCCAACCAACTGGATGTGGAAGGTGGGACAAATGAAAGAACTGGGGACTAATTGAAGGCACCTTCTACAACCTAGTGGGTGATCATACCACAAGTCTTAGTAAGAGATATATAGCTGATAGATGAGTTAGATGAATGGGAAACAGAGGAAAACAGGTTTAAATTCAGTTAGGGAGAGTTCTGGTTAGGCCTCTGACACTTAAAGTTGACTAGTAAACATATTGTATGAATGAACCAGTATATCACAGGGATGTAGAACTCATAGTCAATATGCCAGTATTAAAAGTTGGCTTCTCTTTCTTCTCCAAGAAAAACATAACACAAAACCACTCATTTAAGTGAATTATGAGACTACTTTAACAGGGAAACAGCAACCTGTGTTTACAAGAGAAAAGTAACAAAAAATTATGTTATGCAGATATTTCCAAAGCTTCAGTGTGTACTATTAAATGCAAATCACTCTCCCTTTTCTATTGCATTCTAACATTTATTCAAGAAATGCTTCATAGGGAGTTATCAAAAATAAAACTAAATAATAGGCTTTCTTTTCCTCTATCCTTTATATTAATCATTCATCTAAAAGGCCTAAAAATTCAAATTATCATAATTTGAAGCAATTGGTTATAACCTGCCAACAAACTTATAGTAGAGCCTAAAAACTAAAAATGAAAATTGAAGTAAGTTAACACTAAATAGAAAACCAAAATAAATTATCAGGCTTTCATTTAGTCCTTTTTTGAAAAAATAGGGTTAATGTGACAGGGACCTGATGAAAGCAGCAATATCACACTGGGAAAAAAATCCACAGTATTTCTCTCCTGCCTGACAGTTTAGTCCCATCATTCATTTCATATCCCCAGGACTCATTAATGAATGAAATGGAGATACCCAAAGGATACAGTGAAATTCTGCAGCAGAAATTAAATAGAGAAAGTGACAAGTTATTGAGCCCACATTCTTTCTATTAGTACATTAGGGTCCTTGGAAGTACCCTGGACACAACTGACCTTGTAATTTTTTAAATTGACTTAAGAAATCATAGGTTTTGAATACATATTTTAATCCTTTTATACTTATCCACTCCCAGAAATAATGAAGGGTTATGTATGTCTAGTGTATTTTCACAAAATTATGAATCAAGAAATTAGGAGAACTCTGAATTCAGACTATAATTGATTCTACTGTCTATCATAGATAAAAAGAATATGGCTCTTTTTAAAGGTACCCAGTGTGTAGTTCACGTCTGAGACAGCCTTGGGAGAGGAAAATTAGAATTAACTGAGTCCTAATAACAACACTGACCTGCTCTACCCATGGCAGAGCTCAGTGCAGCAACCCAGGCTGCTGCCTAGTAAACCAAAAGGACATTGTAGTAGTTTACGACAAACTGGGTGGTTTAAAAAACAGAAATCTAGTCTCTCACAGTTTTGGAGGCTAGACGTCCAACATTAAGGTGTTGGTAGAGTTGCTTCCATCTGAAGGCTCTGGGGATTTAGTAATGTCATGTCTCATCTGTAGCTCCTGGTGGCTGCCAGCCACGTGTAGTCTTCCTTGGTTTGCAGATGGATAACTTCAGTCTCTACTACGCTTCATGTCACATTCTCTGTATCTCTGTTTTCTTTTTATGTCTTTTATAAGCCCTGTCTCATCAGATTTAGGGACCACACTAAACAAATGTGAACATATCTCAAGACTTTCCCAAACTATATCTGCAAAAATCCTATTTCTGAATTTCTGAATGAACATGCATTTTAGAGAAACATTATTCAAGCAACTATAGATGCTTGCCAGGAAGAAAAGACAAAGCCAAGAGAAGAAATTTGAAGGGCCAATAGAAATACTATTCACAACTTTGAGGCAGCAAATGATCATCAATTTAAAGGTTAGCAACTTAAAGTCAGCAAGTTAGTATCGCCAAAACCTGTAAGCATGAGGATTTTCATATCAAACCGCTTCTATATATAGAAGTAGAAGCAGTAGTAGTAGAAGTAGAATAGGCATACATTAATTAGACTACTGGGACCTAAATGACTTAACCCTTGATGAAATGATACATATGTAAGATATTTGAGGGAAAGATGTAACCACTTTAAATCAAATAGCAAAGACGATTTTTTAAAAAACTTTCTCTGATATGTCTTTATGCTGATGAATAAATTAATTGATAATGAAATTAAAACAATGTTTCACTATTGAATTGGCTCACATACTATTTTCCCAGGAATTACTAGTTTTTTCATTTCTAAAACTTTATACATCTAAATGACTCTGTGTAGTGTCTTCAGACTACAAAGTAATAAGTATAAACTGCTATACATAAAGGAAATTTACAGAAAAGAAACTTCCCAGATCCAGTTGCAATTTTACTAAAAATTCAATCCTGCCATAGTATCATCTCATGTATTTAGCTTGAGATATCTACCTACTCTAGGATATTATTTTATATATAATTTATAATAGGAAATTCATTCATGTGTCCAATATTATAGAAAACCTAGTTTCTATTAGACACAGTTCTATAAAGTAGGGATATACCAAAATAAATGATTCAACTGTGCTCAAAGTGCTTATTATCTAAATAAAATAAACATGCAAAAAAACAAATGAACAAATAAATGAATCATATAAATAGTGGAAAATGATATAAACGCAACATGACAAGGTAATGAAAGAGAAAATATGATATAGAGTGAAGTTCGAGACTTGTAATACTTGAGTTGAAAAGTAAGTGTTATAAAGATCTGGAGATAAAGTAATGCAGACACAGAGTACAGTGCAAGGTCCTAAAGTGGGGGAGAGTTGATGAGTTTTGTGCAGCAAAACTCCACAGAAAAATCAAAAGGCATGCAGGTAAGTTCAGAAAACTAATCTATTCACAGGTGAAAATAAAACTGGCTTCATAGAGGACCAAGGTTGGCATCATGAATTCCAAGAAAAAGGAAGAGATGTGCTGGTCCACAGGTTCACCCCAAATGGAAGAAATCAAAATCGCTAAAAACAATAAAATGACTCAAGATTTCAGGTCTAGGAAGCATTGTTCAGCTCTAGTACTTGGTGCAAACACACATAAATCCCCCCCCCCAAATAGCTGCTCTCTGTGAATCAAGCTAAGCTTCTATAATAGAGTTCCCAAATGTAATGGTAAATAAGTTTCCCATTTATCACTCCAACCATTTTAGGGTAAGTGAGGGAAATCTATACTCCTTAACACATGCTTTCCATCTTTGGGTGTGAGATGGCAGCTCCAGTTATTGCTACCTCTTAGGCAAAAGGAAGTGATAAAAGACAATGGGAAGAACAGACATAATAGAAGTAGAATAAACTTCTCTCACTCACATATATTGTAGAAAGCAGTCATTTGATCACATCCAGGTACAAGTAATTAGGAAATGTATTTTCTTGCTAAGTAGAGTTTTGCTGATATCAAATGGATATTGGCCATTTTTGACATATTAAGAAAAATAGTTTTGTAGAAGAGATTGTAACCATGGATAGAAAGAAGAGATATAGGCTAGCTGTTCTCCAAGTACTACCCCAGTTCCGAACCAATGCTTGTGCACTCAACAGATAAGGCTGATGAGAATGAGTGCAAAATCTTTGCTAGAATTTGGACATAGGTTTCAGATAGAGTGGGAAGCTGAGTAAATCAAATCATTTTCTTGAGCTTTATATAAAGAGAAACCAGTAAGCAAAGGACATTTATAACACTGGTCAACAAATTTTTACAAAAGTGATGTTACTGAAATAAAATTATTCATTTCCTATCAATTTGTATGTGCTCAACACGAATGTGACAGTCAAATTCTAATTTTGGCTCTAGTTTCTTTGTAAACTGCAATAAATTAATGTTTATATCACAAGATGCATGCCAATAGCAATAGGCCTAAGGTTAATACCTGTAAAAAAATCAAGCCATAGACTACTTCTTAGATTTCTTTGCTTGTCTCTTGTACAGCTGTTCAGGAATAGAATAGATGGACGACGGTTTCCATTGTGCAAAAGCACAGCCTCAAGACTCAGTTTCGAAGAGTCAAGAAATAGTTCCCATTCTGTGGGTCATGAGTGACTGCTAAGCCATTCATGAGGCCCTCAATATTGGAACAGAATAGCAGAGTACTTTCCTTTCTGAAGAAAGGCTCCAACTGCTGGTGGCGCTTTCGATATGAAGTAATTGTGACATCTTCTTCTAGAAGATTCCATTGTTGAAGTCTTGATCCTAGCAATTCTGCCTTGTTCTTGGATAAGTCCAAATCCTGATCCAGGTCATTGAGTTCTTCCTGTGTTAGTCTGCGTGGGGTGGATGATGCACCACAGTGAAAATCTGGATCACTGCATGCTGATGGAGCAGGAGAACAGGTCAGTCCACCCTTGTCCTCATCAGATGAATCAAGAGAATATTCTGCTGAAGGTTCTGGACTAGGAAGTCCCTCACCATGTGGAACTGGTCTCAATGGAGATGAAATGTTTGGGTAGACTATTCTCGACTTCTTTTGCTTCGTTATTCCGCTGGAAAGAGGAGGAACCGAGCAGAAGTCACAGACTTTTAAGTGGTTGCTTGGCTCTCTCCACATCATGGGCACTGCAAACGGCATTGATGGTCTTTTGCCATGTAACACTTTGAAAGCTGTGTTGTACATGTAGCACAGCATATATGTAGGGCCCAAGGCTTGTCTTGGTCACCAACCTTGCATCCGAAGTAAAGATGATAAGCCTTTTTCACTTGCGAAGTGATACTTTCCTCTGGTTGGCAAATGTCACTTCCCCACAAATAGAGCAGAAATTGTCCATGCTATTAACACACTTTCGAGGCATCACTGTTCTGTATAGTGCCTAAATGGATAAAATAATAACAGTTGTATGGAACAGTAGCTTAAACTGTCTCACACAAAGTCTGAAATATTTTCAATGCTCAACCTTTCCGACAGGGCTTTATAGAATGCACTGCTGACGTCAGCTTACTTCAGCAGCCGCCTGGCAGTAGTATTGTATTGGATCAGAAAATGATGCAATCAACTCTGGATGATGTGTGCATGATGGTATTATGCAATGTGATGCAATATGACATCATTCTAGGCTGATTTAGGATGTTGTTGCAGTCCTACTGGATAAATTTACATGGTGAAAAATATAAATTTTTGAAATATCTTCAAAATGAGAGCTAATAAAAAATTTTCAGGGTTATATTCATGTTCAGCACTACATTTTAGGGCCTTTTTATGTCAGTAACGATCTCACTGGTGACGAGTGTAATTGTATTATTAGATACCAGTAAGTCCTGCTGTTTCCATATTTGATAGATTTTTAACATGAAAGTTTCTTTATTCACAAAATTCTTATCATAAGTCCCATTATAAGTCCCATATTTCTAGTGTGTCTCCTAGTTCTTTTCCATTGCTTCAAGTGAAGCTATGTACCCTGTTTATCCTTTACTATAAACTGTTAGAGTTTTGATTCTCTGAAAATTATTTTGCTAGATATGGGAATTATAAATTACCTAAGAATGATCTACTGATCATTTTTTCACTTTATAATTGCCATCAAGTATTTATAAAGAAACTAGTTTATATTACACATTTGTATGCATTTTATGATGTCACATTCCTTGAAAAATGTATCTTCCCCTAAGTCATTTAATAACTAAAAGAGATTGAAAATGATAGTAAACTGTTCTCCCCCCCACATCAGAACCCTAATTAATTTTCTTCAGATTATATATCATTATTGCTCTGAAAGGGGTATTATATAGGGCCTATATAACATTAACATTAAAATACTAAAGAATTTAGAGATAACCAAAATGGCAACACAGGAGGTTCCTTGTTTCCCTAAAGAGAGAAATATCTAACAGTAAACTGAAGGAACACTATACTGAGAGTCCCAAACCTGGGGTGAAATTGAAGAACCCTTGCACATTGGACAACCAGCACAGAGACTACACGAAGGAAGTCCATGCTTTGTTGAACAGGAGGTGGTGGAGAAAGATGTCTGGACACTGAGATCTGGGGAGGAGGATGCAGCATGCCAGTTCAGCCATGGGTCAGGAGAAAGAGGGGAAACAGTACAGAGGCATTCATTCTTAAAAGAGGGAAAACCATTACAGAGAAGCTAAGATGCCCCAGGCAGACTGGTTCTTGTTAAGGAAATAATAGAAAGTGTTCTACACTGCAGTCCCACTTCCTCAACCCTCAGGTGCTGTTACTGACCTTTACACTATACTGACTGCACACAGACTACTGAGTCTCAGATCTAGAGGCCAAAAGAGGAGGGATATCAGCAGTGCCACAAACACCACCCAGCAACACACCCCAGCACATCTGAATCAGCAGCTGGACCCCTGCAGTTTTCTCCCTTATTCTGCTATTCAAAAAAGTATCTCAGAAGTTACAGAAGCTTGCAAAAAAAAAAAGAGTCAAATCAAACCACATAGTCACCTGTAGGTAAAGTAAAAGGAGTTCAACTTTCTGAGTTACTGCTACAGATATTAAAAATAGGGAAATTTAAAGTAGAAAAATGAGAAGACAAAAAAGTAAAAAAATGGAACATATGGTAATTTGAGATCTAAAGTGAATATGATATCACAGGGAGAACACAATTCTCCACAACCCAAACCACAAAGATTACACCTCCATATCAGATAGAGACCAAAATTTCAATAATAAACTCAAAGAGATAGAAGAAAAATCAGAAAGACAACTCCAAGTGATAAGAAATCCCAGAAAAATAAATCAAAGAGATACAAAAATATTCAGAAAAACAAATGCATGAGCTGAGTGATAAAATTATGAACAGAATTTAGAAACTGAAGTTTTTAAAAAGGAAAATAACAGATTTGGAAGGTAAAGTGCTCAATAAGGGGATCAAGAACTCAACAGAAAGCTAGGGAAGCAAAACAAAACAAATGGAGGGTTGAACAAGTGACCCTGAAGATAGTAATGGGCAAAGGAGGAAGAAAGAGAAATAAGATGTAAAGAAACTGAAGAAACACTTTGAGAACTATTGGACTCCAATAGAAAAGATAGTATAAGGATAATGGGTATTCCAGAAAGGAGAGACAAAGAGGAAAACTGGAAAGAGAAGTCAGAACAGAAAGGTTATTCAAAGAAATAACAGAGGAAAACATCCCAAACCTAGGAAAGAAACTAAAAATGTTAAGTCTATGAAGTTAAAATGATACCTGGTTATCTAAACACAATGAGAACTAGACCAAGACATATAGTAGTAAAACTATCAAAAGTTCAAAGCAAAAAAAAAAAAAAAAAAAAAAAAAAAAAAAAAAAAAAAAAAAAAAAAAAAAAAAAAAAAAAAAAAAAAAAAAAAAAAAAAAAAAAAAAAAAAAAGAACATTGTATTGATGGTGGCTATTGAGTAAAAGAGTAAAACCACGTAACTTAAAAAGGCACGCCTATCAGGAGTTCTTATTTTTGCTTTAGTTTTCGTTTTTTCTATCTTTTTAAAAAATTAACATTGTGTTTTCATCACTTTTCAGTGCACACTCTGCAGACAAGGCAAAAATGAAAAAATATTCAAATACTCAAAGATAAACACTAGCAGCCATGTAGTATATATAGTATATTGCAAGACTCTTTCAGATATGAGGAAGAAATAAAGATCATCCCAGACAAACAAAAGCTGAAGTAGTTTGCTACCATCCCTAAAGAAATGTTAAAAGAAACTCTATCTAAATCAAACAGAAGAAAATTCACAAACACACACACAAAAAATGAACAAGGAATAGATAAAAACAAAAAATAAAGACAAAACAGCAATAATAAGACCTCATATATAATCACCCTGAATATAGATGGACTGAACTTACCAATCAAAAGGCATAGTGATGCTGGTTGGTCAGAAAATAAAACCCAACTGTCTGCTCTCTAGCAGTTTCATATGAGTTCCAAAACTAAACACACAAAAAGTGACAGTGGGGGAAAGGCCCAATGGTAGAGGACTATGGATGCTTTGGTGTGCACATGGTGTGATAACATACATCCAAAGAGATGTAAACTTATACCCTAATCGTATACTGTTGTAAATCAATGTTCCCTCAATAAAAATGGTACATTGAAAAAAATAAATAAAAAATAAGACAGAACCAAATTAAAAAAAAATCAGTAGAGGATTCTTACATTGTGCTTGACCTAAAAATTCTTAGGGTCATGTCAAAATATCGCTAATATAACTGTTGATAAAAAACAAATTGATATTTTTATGGTATTCATTCTGATTTGGACAATAGGGCAAGTTTTTGTTTTTGTTTTTTACTTTCTATATTTTTTTAAATTAACACTGTGTTATAACATTACACATGTTTCAGTAATCCATCATTAAAAATCAATATATGTATATATTAAAATTAAAAATGTTAAAATTATTTTCCTATTAAGCCATATTTTAAAATGTAATTTGATCAAGATCTATGCTAAAGGTACTGTGCTCCCAGGCTATAGAGTATTCTGCTCTACTTATTGGTCATTTGCTTATTTTATAAAAGTGCTTTTTTCTTTGGGGTGGAGGGGTGAGGAGAAACTGGTAAAGCATGGCTAAATAGTTTTCAAATCAATAGCAGTCATGATTCAGTCGAGATTGTTAAACTCTTGTGGATTCTATGCCTCGTCTACCTGTCTGAACACCCTCTTTCACTTTTGAAATTTAAGACATCTCTCTCCTCAGTGCAATGTCTGTTATTAACCCATACATATCTGTGTTATCTAAAATAATTTTTAATCAAAACTATAGCTACAGAAACTCCTGCATCTGTCCCACCACACTTATGAGAACGCAGAGTATACACTATGTGTAAATTGACATTCTATATTTGTCCCTTTTCAGTTATGACTAATAACTATAGGTTTCTCTGGACCTTGGTTCTACTATAACAGCAATCCTTATGGAAATACCATACTTAAAATGATGTGTTCCTATATTGGTCTAAAGGCCATCAAAGCAGCAGTTGATCAAGAGCTAACATTTTATTCAAGTCCAACACATTGGAAAAACACCACACATCAAAAAATATAGTAATGATAACCTTAAAGTAAGCTATTTTAATTTAAGTTTTATTATCCCTGTCTATTTTCATCTGTAAGCATGTTGCTAACTGATGTTAAAACTTATTTTAGCACTTTCCTTAGTAAAGTGTAACATATCCATCATGCTGAAACACTTAAGTTACAGGCAGTTTACTCACATTAGATCTCATTAGCAATTACACTAGTGTTCAAAATACATTACCTCATTTGTCTCATAGCCCATATAGTTTTTTACATAATGAATTAGACCAATTAGTCTCACATGACAGAAGGAAATCTTAAATAACACTGTCCTTACTTTAAGACAAGCTTGACTGAAGTGCAATGAAGGAAACTGTAAAATTAATTTGTTTTGTAAAATGGATTGCAAAAAGAATTAGATAGACAAATTTCAAGCTAAATGTTTATGGTTTGGGTTGGATATCAGAGAGAAGAAAAGTAGAGAAAAGAGGTGTTTGGTTTTTTTTGCAAGACATAAATTCATTATTTGCATAGTTAAGAGCCATGTTTAAATGTCCAAACACACTTGCTTAATTGAGACTATTATTGTCCTTTGGGGAAAACCTTACTGATTGTAATCAGCAAAGAAATTTACGGCTATTGCACTGATCAATAGCTAGAGATTTTTGGAAGCACAGAGCCAGCCCTCTATCCACATGTTTATTTTACCAATACAAGCTGTTTCTTATGTCCCTCATACTCCCATCAAATGACTCTTTCCAACATCCAATACAACACAATTTCCTATCCCACTGTTAGAATCTCTTTCTTCAAACTTCAGATAGAATCATAAAGCACACAGAGCTGATAGGTGTTAGTCAACCAAGGGTACATTTTAACCCAAGGAGGCAAATTGTAAAGATACTCTCGGCACTCCATTTATGCACTCCATGACCCTATAGGGAGACTGTCTTTGTCACTCTTTAGTATAGTAATTATCTGTCTTCTTTGTAGATCATAATTACTTTTCTCATTGTTTTATCAAGGACTCTTATTGCAATGAAATGACTGTGGACTAGTTAACTATTTGGAAGTGCCCCTAGTCTTCCATTTATGGGCATAATAAATTGTGTCACCTAAGGAGTCAACAGAAGATACAAATGTGGTAGCAAATCGGTTCCTCAAAATATCCTCAGAAACCTAGAGGCAAAATTTGACCCAGCCAATCCTCTTTAATCAAGGTGACTCTTAATATGTCTTTTTTAATGTCATAGTAGTTAAAGATAATTTAGCACTAAAGGGAGACATGAAATAAGAATTCTGGGTCAATAGGGAAAGAGGTTTTTAGAAAAAGCTCATATTATGAGAATGAATTTTCCTTTCCTTCTAAATCAAGTATCCTTTCAAAGGAAGTGTACATTGGGAAAAATAAATCATTAAGACAGTAGAATTAAAATCTTTTAAACATGCCTAATTGGAAAGTTCATTTTATTCTTCTTGCCATTTTCTTCTGCTTTTACAAAAATGTTTCACAAGCAAAAATTATCTAGTAGACTTGACTCATATCCCTTATGTCCAAATTACATTCTTTAAACTAGAATATTGTTTAAAGTTAGGTATTTGAAAATGCTTATCACTGGTGCTTGAAAAGTATTGATTCAGTCTTTGCCATTCAAAGTTGAACTCAGAGAGTCTACAACTTTCCAAGTAAATTTTCCTTTTTCTCCACTCCCAGAGTTCCACAAAAGTTCTCATTATACCCAATGGGCAACTCAAGAAATCCTGTGCAGCTGAGTTAGGACAAATAGAAATGTTAATTCAGAATTTGCATCCTTAAGAGACCTTCAATATCACCATAAACCTCTCAAAAATGACCCAGTTTTACCAAATGAAAAATGTGGTATACCCTCTATACAGGTGGTTGAAAACTCATTTCAACTAGTCATTATTAATAAACTCCTGCTATTTAGCCTTTTGATAGGCATATTTGGAGAGCTCTATAATTACATGAAATAGCTCCTTTCCAAGGACTTCACAGCCTACATAGGGAAGCAAGCAATGCATGAAAAACAAATAAAAAGTTGTATCATAAATTATAACCTAGGGTAACAACTGGCACTATTAGAGGGAGAAAAGATCAATTGAGACAAAGAAGAAGGGAAAGATGGCATTGAGTATCCTTAATACTGGGAAGGATTTGGCTATTTGGATTTGGTTCAGGGATCCCATATGTTCTCTCAAGAGAATTTTTAACTTTGCCTAATTGATCTCCAAGCAGAACTCAGTCCCTCTCATGTTTAAGAGCCTCCCTAGCACAAACGGCCCTGTGGCTCCCATCTGCCCTCAATAAGCAACTCACAGTATGTGTTCCTGAGGATCACGATGAAGCTCTCTTGAAGAAGCAGGCTGCCTTCTGACAGCCAGAATCCAATGGTCACTAAAAACAGTGGGCCAAAATTACTATTCTCTAACTTTTTTCAAATATTTATCCTTTTTTTTTTTTTAATTACAAAGCACAATTGGTCTCCTTGTTTTCTTTGGTGGCAATCAAAAGCAAAGCAAGGCAGACAACTCCCTGATGATTGCACAAATACATGGCCTCTCTGTGCAGTTTCTCAGCACCACCTTGTATGCTTGGACAACACAGGCCAGAAAATTTGTTTAAAGTTCTCTGATGTACTAAGATCCTGACAGTGTAAGTACTTTCTCCTGTCATTTCTAAGTCTAGTGGATTTGCAGTGATAGATCACTGGGTTTCATTATCATGATTCTAGGTCTTCACAAAGACACCTCTTCCATCTTTTGTGAGATTTAATCATTCAGGTCTCTAGTCTCAAGTGCAGCCTGTGCCCAGGGAGAGCCTGTACCTCTAAACCAAATCAAGACAAAATAACTGCAATCATAAAATTGGATGCTCATTGCATGATTATAATGTACCCATTGGTATACTATGAAATTAATGTATAATGACTCATTTAATCCTCATAATCATGCAAATTCATTCTATTTTAAAGTGTAAATGATTTACCCAAGGTCATTTAATATGGCTGCATTAGAGATTTCTAATTTCATTTCTAGTGCTGAGAACCACATCAGCACAGAACATTGTTTAGAAAAGAAAACTGAGTCTATTCTATTCCTTTTCTTGCAAGAAATTGTCTGCCCATTTTCTGCCTGTCAGAAAGCACCAGAAGACACTTACAGGAGAATGATGTTTCTCTTCCGTATACTCGGAAGACAATGACCTTCAAAACTATAAAATCTTAAAACTGAAAAAGAACTTAAATAGTAACTTGTCCAAATCCATTGTTTTTAAAATGTTCTTAGCATCAAGTAGTTCCTTATTAACAATGTAAGACCAGAAACTATTCAGTATAATCGAATTTCAAATCTACATGGCATTGGTTTTCCTGGTACTTCACACAACTACGAAGTGACTTTAAACACTTTTCTTCCTCAATTACACAGAATCATGAAAATGATACAAGTTGTAGCAAATTTCAAAAATTTATGAGTTTAGCATTTCAATATTCATGTGGGCATTTCTGAATAGCAAGTAACTTTCCTCTATCCAGTGGTTGAGGAACCAAAGTTTCTCTAGATCTTCATACTTGATCTTCCTCTGAGATCGTTACCTCTTTGGTGCCGACTACATGTGACATTCATTTTTAAGAACTTTCAAGATTAATGTAGCAACCATGTATTTATAAGAAACCCAATGAAGTAGAATGAAGGACACAAAAAAGAAAGATAAGATTAAAATGTAATAAAATAGGCAAACATATAGTAGGATTAAAATATATCTAAAAGTTAGTTCTATGAAAACATTAAAGAAAGCATTACTAAGGATGAAAAAGTAGATCCTATATACT
The DNA here is from genome assembly GCA_004024925.1 of Scalopus aquaticus. Lineage (NCBI taxonomy): Eukaryota > Metazoa > Chordata > Mammalia > Eulipotyphla > Talpidae > Scalopus > Scalopus aquaticus. Next base: position 46,957 of record PVIJ01012803.1, read on the forward strand.
GCAAATCTATTTATTTAATTTTTTTTAATTGAGGCAACATTGTCTTATAACATTGTTTGTGTTTTAGAAGTACAGGATTTCCCTCTTCAGGTTTTAGCACACCACACCCACCAACAGAAAACACCTGAGAACATTTTGCTCCCTCCCCATTTTGTTGTTCCTTACCTTCACTTCCTCTCTCCCTCTGACATCCTCAGTTCTACCATCAGATTTCTAGGATTTGTTATTAGTTTGGCTTGTAAGTTTATTTTTAAAATATGCTATTTTGAACAATTTTATGCCAATAGATTTGAAAATGTAAGTGAAAATGACTCCATAAAAATAATTTTGCAACACAGACAAGAAAAACAGAAAATCAATAAAATTATTTAGAACATTGAATAAGTACTCAAAATTTTTTTCCACAAAAAAAATTTCAGGTCAATATTACCTTTATGGCAGCCTCTACCAAATATCCAAAAAGCTCTAATTCTAATACAATACAAATTCATCCATAAAATTGGGGGAATGAACCAGTTTCCCAACTCATTTATGAGGCCAGAATAACCCTGATAACAAAAACTGCATGATAATATAAGAAAGAAATTTCCAAGCCAAAGTCATCCATGAAGATAGATTGAAAAATCCTAAATACAATAGTGGCAAGTAAAATCTCACATATATAAAATAGATAATGTTTTGTGATTAAACAGGATTTAGTCAAAGACTTTAAGTTTGATTAAATATTAAAAAATCAACCAAAGCAATTCATCACAGAAAAAAAGGGATAAAATCATTTAATACGATCATTGCAATCCATACAGAGAAAACATTTCATAACACTTAAAAATACATACAATTAGGGAGGTGACGTCATCAACATGGCGGTGAAGGGACGCTAGTATCAACTCTCCCAAAAGACAAGCCGCCTATAAAGAGACATCAGCCAAACCCAGAGAAGATCCAGAAACGCTACATAAATCTAACACCCTCACGGGTGAGTAGAACTTGGAAAGAAGCTAAAAAGACTGATCAAGGAGAAGAAAGAACCACCAGATCCCC
>PVIJ01012804.1:0-47954 GCA_004024925.1 Scalopus aquaticus
AGCAAAGGTATGGAAGCAACCCAGATGTCCAAAAATAGATGATTGGATCAAGAAGATGTGGTACATATACACAATGGAATACTATTCAGCATTCAAAGAAGATAAACACATGCAATTTGCAGCGACATGGATGGAATTAGAGGAGATCATACTCAGTGAAATAAGCCAGAAAGAAAGAGAAAAATATCGAATGGTTTCACTTATAACAGGACTATAAGGAAACCAAATAGGAGAGAGACAATCAGCGCGGGGTGGGTGGGGGGAGAAGGAAAAGGGCACAAAATGGAATAGAAAAGAACACAAGGGACCATGGAGATGGATCACGGGTGAATTGGTGGTGGGCTACCCAAGGGGAATACAAAATGTAAAAGACATAAATAACAATAAAAATATATATTAAAATAAATAGTCGGCCAGGCTGACTTCAGATAAATTCATTCCCTCTTCACTTCGTGGACCAAAAACTGTCCTGCTTCAGAAGCTAGCAGAAACATCCCGGCTGCTAATATGATTTTCCATTCTTCACAGATTAGCTCTGCTGGACCCCTGCAGCCATGGAGTCTCGTGTCCTGGTGTTTGTCACAGAATCCGGTCCATGAAACTCAAATAATATAGGACTCAGCAGTGCTGCGGTCCTGCTCTGGTTTTCAGATATGGTCTCATATGAGGGTGGCCCACAATCCAAGCCTGGTTCCAGGCATCCTGGAATTTACTACCATCTTCATGCCAGCATTGCTTTGTTGTTTTTTTTTTCTGCCAAGATAGATTTAAGAGATTAGTGCTGCTGCGGTGGTGGAATGGTGGAAAGTTTGGGCAAAGTCTGTTAAGTCTGGTAAAGTCAAGGCTGGTGCTCATATGTGGGCCAGTTAGTATGTGGCTGCCTCTGTACTCTCAGCTTTAAATCCACTCTTACGGTGACAGTCTTGGTGGTGGTAATTTTATGGAGATTACACCTGAGAGGAGAAATCTAACCTGTACAAAAATGAGCAACGATATAGAGATATATAAATAAATATTAAAAATAAATGAAACCAGTCTCCGTGCTCTGTAACGCACAGGCCGGCTCTCTGCAAATCAGTTAGCCTTTGCCGGTGGAGTCATTAAACTCTGCCGATAGGGGGCGCTAGAAGGACACCGCAAGGTTGGGGCTGGGAGAAGGGCTCGCTTCATCCTCTCTACTTCCTAAGCGCTTCCTGTCAATTTCCCGTTTCCACCAGCGTTACTTGAGACTTGCTTCTTCACCCCGACATTGGCAAGGCATTTCTTGAGCAGCAGCCTGACCCAGTTTGCAGTTCTCTTGACAGCGGTCTCGGCTGTAGCCTCATTTTGTCTCACAGAGACAGCAGTTGTAGCCGAACTGAGCTTTCCTCAGATGTCAGTTTCAACTCTTACAGGTGCCCTTCTCACATTTCTAGTTTTAGTAATTCTAATCTCTCTTCTTGGTACTCCAGTCCAGGAGTGGTAGCTCATAACTATAGTTGTTATCTCTGTGATAGTATTGTGTTTTCTTTTAATTTTTTTCAATTCTTAAATGTCTAGTTAGCAATTCTTTGTATTAAGTTTATATTAAATTAGTTAATGTTAAAATTAATATTACATTTAGGTACTAAATTCTTCTTGTTGAATTAACTGATAGGACTCTGACTGATTCAATACACAATCAGATGAAGGGCTAGGAATAAGACTTTGAGTCCAAGTTGGAGAGGTAGGTATAGGCATCTCTAAGAGATTATATTGGACATTTAGGGATGAATTTGAGTGAACAGTGGAGGGAGGAGCTTATAATTAGAGAGATATTGAGAAGATGGTTCAGGATGACTCTTAGGTAAGGAGCTGATTTAGGGAAGTTCAAGGACTGGTTTGGGGTAATCTGAAGAGAGGATGAAATTTAAATTCGAATGAACCCTGGGTACAGTAGGGTTGGAAGCTGGCATTAGGATTGAGTTAGAGTTTGAACTCAGCTTGAATGATCAGAACTGAAGATTGGTTTGTAGTTAGGGTGAAACAGATTGTATTAAGTGGATTCATGTCAAAGGTACGAGCTTTCTTATAAGATAAATAAATCCTGGGGCTATAATGAACAGCCTGGGGACTACAGTTAACAATACTGTATAGTGTGTTTGGAAGTTGCCAAAAGAATGGATCTTAAAATTCTTAATCATAAGAAAAAAATTTATAACTTTATAGTTGATGGATGTTAACTAAACCTATTGTGGTGACCACTTTGAAATATATACATATCTCAACCATTAAGTTGTGCTCCTTTACTAATACAATGTTAAATGTCAATTATATCTCAATAAAATTGGAGGGAAAGAAAGAGAATGTAGCAGCTCCAGACTGCTATCCAGATTTTTTCACTCTGAGACCAAAGCTTTTCCCGCTAATACCAGCTCAGAAGTTGAGGGCTGTATACATTTATGGAGAAATACTGTCCTCATTATCACTAATCTCTACTGAAAATTTCAGCATTTCCTTGATTTATGAATATGGGCAACAAATTAATTAGCTTTAACTATTTCTCTGACTTTACTAATAAAATAATTTTATATCATATCAAAGATATTGCATATTCTTGAGACTTATGCTTACCATTATTTTGAAATTGTATGAGTCACCTGATGTTACTTGAACTTATTACTTAAGACATTAATAAACATTTATGACTTTTTTCAATATTAAAGAAAGGCTATGGTGTCATTTAAAAGGACAAAGGACCCAACTAGAACAAATTCGACTTGATAATAAAATTTGAGCATCAAAAATAAAATCAAATATAATAGATTGCAATACCCTGAACCAATGAAAAAACATGACTGCCTAATGCTACCCAAAGATGGGGTAACCAGGTCCACTCACATCACCATTTGTGGCAGCCACTAAGCAGACATCTTACTAAGAAGACCAGTAATGAATCTGAACCAGTTAAGTACTTATCTACCTCTCTAGTAGACATTATATTTTTGGTAACCAAATAGCTCTAGCTGATGAGAGAAAGTTCTGTTTAGGAGATGTACTGTGCAACTCCTGAAGAATTTATTGACTCAGGCAAGGAATAACAACTTGTATTAAAACAATTAATTGCTTGATGGACATGAACCAGACGTGTATAGACAAAAGTAACACATTTTAGATGACTTTGAATATAAAAGAGGGAAATCAGCATCGTTCAATATAAAAGCCAATCAATTCAGTTGTGACTCTGAATATTAAATGGCATCCAGATACTGACTCTTGATGTGTTAAAATATAAAGAATGCAGCTTCACCTCTGATGTATTTTTGCCAAAAAATATTAACTTGAATCAATAAATCCATTAGAACTAACCTCTAGTTGCAGAATATAGTAGTGAATAAACTAAAGAAATGCAGATAAAACAGAGATAGGTCCCTATTAAGAACAACTTAACCCAATGTCTTCAAATCAGTGTGTGAGAGAAAGGGTACTCTGCTAGACCAAAAGATTGAGGGCTATAAAAATCATATCCAGTGGTTTGGGCATGACAACTTTCCAGAACATTTTGCTCTAGGATCAGCAAATATGCATAATAAATTTGAAAAAAAAATACTTCAAAGGACAACAATCCATCAAGTGTAGCACTGGAAGAAATAGAAACCTGAATAGCTCAACCAAGCAGGAAGACATTGAAATGGTACTGAGAGGCTTTGCCTCCCACTAAGTCTCATAAAGTATTAACAGTGAGTTCTCGTTGCTTTGTTTAGAACGGTTCTCATTCATGCTCTTTTGCCCTGGTATAATTATTAAAAATGCTCTCCTTTATTCTCGATTGCATCCTGCTTACATTATTTATGGATGAATTATATGGTCACCTCAGATCTTGCAAACTTGAGGGAACAATTAATGCCTGTCTTATACAAGTTGTTCCAGAAAATAGAGGAAATGTAAAAGTTGCCTAGATGATTTTAGATTAGTATGACTCTGATTTCACAAACTGATAAGAACAAAAGAAAAGACAACAATAGGCCATATCTCCTCTTTATGTAAGTGCCAAAATTCCAAATAAAATTGTAGATCACTGAATTTAATAATGCATTAACATTTTAGTGGTGAACTTAATGTACTGTATACACATTAATGATTCTTAATGGTGTACACCTGAAATGTCCATGTTATAATACAGTATTACTTCAATAAAAATATGCTGTGATCAGTAGGCTATATCCAAGAAATATAAACACATTTTAATTTTTTTTGGTTTTCCCAAATTTATTTATCAGCATATTTATCTTAAATTGATAAAAAGAGAAAGATTATAGGGTTACCTTAAGTGATCCAGAGAAGGTATTTTGTAAATTAGAAAAACCAATTATAATAGAATATCTTAAGAAATTAAGAAAAAAAAAGATATTGGCTTGAATTACCTTTGTCCAGTGTTTCAGTCTGTTTTATCTTTATGTCTGAAGTGAGTCCCTTATGTGCAAAGTATAGAGGAGCCATGCTTTCTAATCCAGTTTGTCATTGCATGCCTTTTAGTCAGTGAGTTCAGACCATTCACATTAACGGCAATTATTGATATACAAGGATTATATGCAGTCATTCTATCTTGTTTTTCTGGTGTTTCTTTTTCTCCCCATTTGTTTCTATCTGCTTTTTCATTTTGTTGTTTTTGTATAGAAGAACTGGGGTGTAGGCCATAGGTATGGGTGTGTGTGTGTGTGAGAGAGCATTCACAGAGACAGAGTGGGGAACAGAATAGGCGGATCTACTGAAAAACCCTGCTAAGGAGAGCAGTGGGTGAGACAGGAAAGGTCTGCTGCACCGTTTGGGTCAGCTCCCTGGCTGGGGATCAAACTCAGGCCATAGAGGTGATAGCACTGAGACTTAACCCTTAGGCCACCAGGGAGGCCCCCTGCTTTTTCATCTTTCATGACAGTCCCTGTTTGTTCTCTCAGTTCCTCCATATCTTCTACTGTATGTGTTTCTAAATATTTTAAATTTTTGCTTTGTGGTTACCATGAGGGTTATGGCAAACTTTCTATGTCTAAGATAGTCATTTACATGTGCTATCAGCTCATTATCAGCTGCAGTTTCTGTCCTTTTCTTCCCCTCCACCAGTGGTTTCTTGCAGCCTCACATTCGGTTATTTACACTTCTGATTCTGCATTACCATCGCACTGTGCTCAAGATTTGCATTCTTTCGTTTCTCTTTCCTTGTAAAAGAACTTTTATTTCTTGTAGGGCAAGTCTGGTCCTGGTAAACTCCATTAGCTTTTGTTTGTCTGGGAAAGTCCTTATTTCTTTATCATATTTGAATGATAATTTTGTATGTTAGAGTATTTGGCTGGCAGTTTTTATTTTTTAGAACACTGAATGTGTCCTTTCACTCTCTTGTCTTGAGAGTTGTGCTGAAAACTGATGACATCTGGCTGAGATGCCAGATGTATGTTATATTCCTTGTATGTTACATTCCTTTTCCCTCTAGTAACCTTTAATATTTCTTCTTTGTGCTTGACTCTTGATAATTTAACAGTGACTTGTCTTGGTGAAGATCATTTTCTTTTATAAATTGGGTATTCTCTCTGCTTTCTGGACATTCATGTATATGTCTCTAAGATTTGCAAAGTCCTCAGGTATTTCTTTTAATAGGGTCTCCCCTCTCTCTCTCTCTCTCTCTCTCTCTCTCTCTCACACACACACACACACACACACACACACACACACACACACACACACACCCCTTCACCCATTGTCTTTATATTTCCTTATAATGTGTCTTGAAGTGAATTGGTCTGGCATTGTTTTGTTTGAAATTCTTTGGGCCTCTTGGATCAAGGCATTGGGTTCATATCCCAGATTGAAATTCTAAGCAGTTATTTCCCTGAATAAGTGTTCTATGTCTTTCTCTTTCTCTTTTCCTTCTGGAGCTCTCATGCTACAGATATTATTTCTCTTTAGGTTATCCCAAAGACCACTCCCACTGTTTTCATTTTTTTATTCTTTTTTCTCTTTGTTCTATTTGTATGTTATCTGCCACTAATTCTTTCCTATACTTTCATTTGTCTCTTATTGAGGCCCTCTATTATATTTAATTTGGTTAGACTATTTTTAGATCTGTTAGTTCTAGTTGTAATAGTCACATTTTCTCACTCATTGTTGTATTCCTGTTTTATATCATTCATAGTTTTTCTTTAACTTGGCAAGCATGGTTATAACTGTTATCTGAAGCTTCTCACTGGGCATATTTTTAGGTTATGCTGTAGAGACTTCTCTTGGGGTTTTGTTTGCTTGAGTACTTGCAGTGTGTTCTGTCTCTTCATTTCAGTTTTTATGAATTTTAATAGGTAGTTACCTTGATAATCGACTTTATATCTTCAAGAATCTGCATATAATCCTAGGTTTGTTTGTTTTTTTAATCCAAGATATTTAGGTGACTATTTCACAGACTGATGCCTTTGCCCCTGCGCAGATGGCTGAGGTATTGATGCTGTTTAAGGGGTAACAGAAAGGAACCTGGGCAAAGGCACCAAAAGGTCTCCTGTGAGTATCGCGGGCCAGGCTTCCTGCAGTGCTATGGGGGTCTGAGTTGTGTGGTGAGGGACCACAGTGACCTACCCCCAAGGTCAACTCCTCTGCCAAAATATTTTGTACAGTCTTATGCCAGCCTCAACCTCTAGGTTGTGGTTGAGCAACAGTTGTAGCACTGACTGTGAACTGTAGTTGAGATCAGACCACAAGCATGGGATTATACTCTTTGCTTTTCAGTATGGGGTATCCTGGGGTACTTGTTCCTGTTGTTAAATCCAGGTGCATCAAACTCTTATTAGTGAGCACATTCAGTTGTTGTCTTGGTTTTAGCCCTAGTCTGGGGTAACGCAGTGTTTCATATAACAGCCACAGGCTACAAATAGTAACCTGGTGTGTGAGGAGACACAGGGGATCTGATCTGGCTCTCCCTGCCTGTTTGGGGTACAGCTCTTCGAGTCTGAGAGCCTAAGGCTCAAGTCAGTAATCAACACTGTGCACCCTTACTCCTATAGCTTTCCAGTAGTGCCTCTCTGTCCTGAATGCCAATTCTGTGCACCCCTTCTCCAGTGTGATTTTTTAAAGCTGGTCTGGTTTTTAAAGTCTCCAATGAGGGAGTGTGGCCTGGAGAGGGGTTCCACATGGCAGCCACCTCCCCTCTCGTGGCTGTACTTCTTTGGTATTACTCTGTGTAGAGTTTAATTGTTGTTTTCTTGTATCCCATGCTGCTGCCCATGAAGTATGCAATAGTCATCCATTTATCTTTCAGGGGTTGGGTTTTATTTTTTACTATAATTTGCCTGTGAATGTGTGAAGGAGACAAGCCTAGCATCCTTACCTTACTGCTATCTTGCCAGATTCTCTGATGAACACAATTTTATTTTGGACTTTTTGGAGAAACCACAACCACCATTTGGACTCAGATATTTTCCCCTCATCTTTATATCCATCTTTAGCTTTCTTATTTTTTTTTAAAGATTTATTTATTTATACATACAAGCTGGGGTACAAGCCAGAGGCAGGTGGTGAGAGGGTTCACCAGAGACAGAGCGGAGAGCAGAACGGGCAGATCAGAAATACACTGCTGAGGGGAGCAGCGGGCGAGGCAGGAGAGGTCCGCTGCACCACGTGGGACTCTCCCCGGCCAGGCATCGAACTCACATCGCATTGCCGACAGCTCCACAGTGCAGCGCTCAACCGCTGCGCCACCAGGGAGGCCCCCATCTTTAGTTTTCTTAAACCAGGTCTCATGACTACAAATGAAAATGAGCGATTTGAGTCCATGGACAGCAATTTGAGTATAATCGTATTCACCTTGATCAATGAACAATTCCTTCCAATTGGCATATTGAGTAACACAATGAGAAGTGATATTTAAGACCATACTATTTAATATTTGGATATTGTTGCTTTCAATTGGTGGGAAATTTGAAAATTTCCATTTCTTTTCTATTTAAACCACTCAACCAGTGGGTTTGAACTTGCAGACAAATAAGGGGATTTCTTGAGGATTTATTCCATATTCAGGACAATTTGTAACTGGCACAAAATTTTATGGGGTTCAGATACTTAGTTTTAAAAGGAGGAATAAAATGATAAGTTCCTGTTTAACCAGTACAAAATAAAACATTAAAATAATTGCCAAGATAATTAAAAAGAAAGTAATAACTGTTCACATATCTTGCCAACAGTCCATTAGACACACTTTTTCTTCCTTTTGCATATTATTGTAAGTTACTGTCTCTTAGTTTCTATCCATGGCACATCCCAGAGGGCATCCGCCATCATCTGGCCACATGATGGCGGAATGAGCCAAGGAAACAAACTCTGCCTGCCTGATAGAGCATGTTCTTCTGTATCAGGTAAAGGACTAGGCTTAACCTCCTCAAATCCATTGATCTTCCAAACATTAACTCACTGGGAAAGATACCATGCTTACTAAAGGAAGTCAACCTTAATTTTCAAAGAACCAAGGTAAGGTACCTGGTCACTGTAAGCCATTGGCTTGCTGAATTCTTTAGAGGAAGGTTCATTCATCCCACTTCTCCAGAAAACTGGAGATAATTAAGAGTGTAAGTTATTGGTATCTGTAAGGTTTTAGAGAGTCCCTGATTTACCACATAAAAAAATAACTTCCTATCTCAGATTCTAGATATTAAACGATATTTCTTTGACTTTTTGGTAATTGCCCAAGGGGTAGCAATATGCATTTTTATCTTATCACATTCTACTTCAAATTAATACTGCTCTATTACCTATAAAATATCAAAACAGCACCATTTTAGTGTCCTTTCCCCTATTTCTTTGTGCTTTGTTTTGTGTCCGTATATTTCTGTTTACTGGACACATTCGTACAGTGTGTGTATGTATGTGTGTGTGTATATATGTACATATAGATATCTTTTGTACTTATCCACATTTTGAACACTTTGGGTGTTCTTTTTTTTCATTCCTATACCTCCAAATTATCACCTGTTGCTACTCCATTGCAGCTCAAATGCCTTCTTTCAACATTAACCCATTATCTATGAATTTTCTTATCTTTGTTTTCCTGGATATATTTTTATTTCTGTTTAACTATGTAGTATATATATTTTTAAAGATTTATCTATCTATGCACACAAGAACTGGGGTGTAGGCCAGAAATGTGGGGCCATGAGAGGATTCACCAGAGACAGAAAAGGGGAGCAGAACAGGCAGATCAACTGAAATACACTGCTGAGAGGAGTAGTGGACAAGACAGGAGAGGTCTGCTGCGCCATGTGGGAATCTCCCTGGCCGAGGATTGAACTTGTGCTGCTGTGGCTCTGGATAGCTTCATAGTGCTGTGCTTAACCCATTGCACCACCAGGGAGGCCCTTACGGAGTGCATTTTTGATATATATGTATAATTGTTAGCCAATAGTTACTTTCTTTTTAGCACTTTGACTATGACTGCAAGGCATTCCAGTATCTTCTGCATCTATGTTTATAGTTAAGTTGCCAACTGCACTGTTCCTTTGGATGTAAGGTGTTGTTTTTCTCATGATGTTTTCACAATTTTCTATTTTCAGCTTTCATCAGTTGGACTATGATTTTCTAGGTGTTTATTTTACATTCATTTAGCTTCTTTGGCCAGTAAGTTTTTCATAAAATTTGCATTATTACTTCAAGTATATTTTCTCCTTACCTTTTTCCCCTCCCTCTGGGACTCCAATTGTATATATATGCAATTGCTTAATATTTTTCTACAGGTCTCTGAGGCCCTGTTTATTTTTCTTTTGTTGCTTGCTTTTCAGAGTATATAACTAAGGTTGATTTATATTCAAATTAACTGAATCTTATCCTTACCACCTTAAATATCCTTTTGAGCCCATGTAATTAATTTTCCACCTCATTTATTATACTTCCCAGCTCTAAATTTTCATTTGACTCTATTTTGTAATTTCTGTGTTCACTTTAACTCATTATTAACATCATTTATTTAATTCCTTGTGCATATTTATAATAGCAGCTTTTAAATGTTTACTAAACCTAAATCTGGGCTTTTTCCTGTTTTGCATAAGTAGTAATTTTCTTTTGAACACTGAACATTGTATATAATATGTAGTAGTGAATTTAGATTATATTAATTTTCCAAGGGCTATTTATTTTTGTCTCTTAGGTAATCAAAATGTGTGGAGTCAAGTTCCTAAATCTGGCTCCTCTGTCGTGTGCAGCTGGTAATATCTTTCTTCGAGTGTTTTGGAACCTGAGTGCCCAGCCCTTGCATTGTTCTGCAATCAGTGACTTGGGCAGAAGCTATCCTCAAGATACCCAGGGCAGTAAGATTTCCACACTGTGTTGCTGGGCTACATGGGTGCAGTATGGCATTCAAAGGTGCAGAAAAATATAAAATCTCTCCAATCTTGGCATTTTTTTCAGGGTTTTCTGAAGTCTCCAGAATATATGCATAGTTCGATAGTCACAAAAGTATACAGTCTAAGCTGCCTCTAAGTCTCTCTCATTTCTAGATTTTTTTCCTCTAAAATTTCTATTGATCAGCCTAAATTGATATCGCCGTCTCTGGTCAGAAAAGTTTAGCTTTTCAGTCCCCATACTTGGAGGCAGAGGGAAATCCTTATACAAAAATGCCACAAAGCCATCATTGGTAGCTGCTGCACTAGTGCTTTTCACGAGAAAATGCTTGTCAACTTGTTGCCTGCTGTTGACTATTTTCAAATGAACTGGAATAGTTTTAAATAATTTTGTTCAGTTTTAAACTTGTTTCATGCAGAAGAGAATTGCATATTACTATAACAGGAAGTAGAATCTCTCTTGGGTTTTTTATGCATACAAGAACTGGGGGGTAGGCCAGAGGTGCAGGGGCAGGGGTGGTGGGGTCGTAAGAGTATTCTCCAGAGACAGTGGGGAGCGGAACAGGAGGATCTAATGAAGTGCACTGCTGAGGGTAGCAGTGGGCGAGACAGGAGAGGTCTGCTGCACCATGTGGGTCAGCTCCCTAGCTCCTTGGAACTCATGCTGCAGTGGCTGTTGATAGCTTCATAGCACTGAGATTTAGCCGCTTGTGACACCAGGAGGCCCTCTTGGACTTATTTTTAATGACCCTTTAAAATACTTGCTAATTCCATAATTTTTGTCACTTCTGGTTTTGCACCTATTGATTGGTTTTCTCTTCTTTGTAAGTTATTTTTCCTGCTTCTCTATGTATCCAGTATTTTTAATTGTTAGCTATCACTGATGTTATTTTGATGAGTTCCTGGATTTTGTCTTTTACCTTAAAGCAGTGTTGTGGTTCGTGATGACTGTAAACTTACTTATAGAAAAAACTGATGATTCATCTGTTGATGAATGCTTAAATTGTTTTCATGTCTTGGCTGTTGTAAGTAATGCAGTGATTTATGTGGAGATGTGGGTATTTCTCTGAGATAGTGATTTCACCCTTTAGATATATACCCAGACTGTTAGATCATGTAGTAGTTCTATATTTAATTTTTTAAGGAACTTCCACATTGTTTTCCATAGTGGCTAAGCCAATTTAGATTCTCACAGTGCACAAGGGTTCCCTTTTCTCTATATCCTCACCAACACTTATTATTGCTCATCTCTTTGATAATACCATTCAAATTAGTGTGAGATGATATCTCATTGTTTTGATTTACATTTCCCTAATAATTGAGCACCTTTTCATGTATCTATTGGCAATTTGAATATCTTCTTTGGAAAAAATGTCTATTCAGGTCCTTTGCCCATTTATGTTGTATTATTACTACTTTGCTGTTGAGTTGTGTGAGTTCCTCATGCATTTGGGATATTAACTCCTTCTCAGATATGTGGTTTGCAAGTATTTTCTCTCATCTTAGAGGCCTTCTGATTTCAGTGCTGCCTTTAAACCAGTTCTGAAGCAGTTACTCTTTCTCTAATTTTTTCCAGTGTAATAACTGTTTACAGCAGGAAGGTTAATACAGTTCCATTTACCTGTGAAAGAGCTAGTTCAATTCCATTTGCTTTGTCATGTGAGGTGTGGAAATCCTACATTTTTGAATGAAACTTTTCACTCACTTCCAGGCTTTCATTCAAAATACTCAACCCCACCCGTCCATCTTCTACATGACTATTTAGAATGAAAAGTCAATGTGGGCATCCCTGGTGGTGTAAAGGGTTAAGCCCAGCTCTATGAAGCTATCCAGAGCCATTAGAGCATGAGTTCTATCTCTGGCTGGGATAGAACTGGATTCCCACATGGCGCAGCAGACCTCTCCTGCCTCGCCCGCTGCTCCCCTCAGCAGTGTACTTCAGTTGATCTGCCTGTTCTGCTCCCCAATCTATCTCTGGTGAATCCTCTCACCACCCCACAGCTCTGGCCTATACTCCAGTTTATATGCATAACTAAATAAATCTTTGGGAAAAAAAAAAAAGAAAAAGTCAATGTGACCTCCTCTTAAAATTAGTTTCATTCACATTTCTCAAAGAATGATCACTGAATTTCTTAGACTGAGTTTAATGTCTTAACAGTAACCAGTCTCTGATTTTAGCAATTTGGTTATATATTTGCCTCACCTCTCATTTTTTGCTCTTGAACTCAGAGAAAAATGAAAGCCTCGAAGGCATATGATGCCAGAAAGGTATTGTCTCTAATCTAAGTTCTATGCCTCATTAGATGCGTGGCCAGGGATGTTACATCATCTCTTTGTACTTTCTTCTCATCTGTGAAGTGGAAAATATAACCTAACTTCACAGTGTTGTAGTAAGTGTTTATATCTATACCATAATACTTAGTACAGAAACTGACACATGGCAGATTCAAGGTAAATATAAACTGCCATTACTTTTGCTTCATGTAATGCATTCCTCTATTTATACTTGCGCTTCAATTTTTCTTCCCTACCTTTTTGGTTTCTCTCCCTCCTTCTCCCTCTTCCCCTCTTGCTCTCCCTCCTCCTTCTCCTTCTTTGTCAGCCCATGATGCCTAATAAAGGAATGACACTACAGTAAGTACTATTGATAAGGGGCAGTCTACTGTCAAGAGGGTAGAGACAAATGTTTTAAAACATTATTCATTATAATTAGTTATAATATAAATAATTTTAAAAGTGTTTCTTATAATTATGTATAAGTTTTCTCATTGCTTGCTTGAGTCATTCATTCATTCATTCAAATTTATCTCATATAGTTGCCAAATGGCTCTGATTTGCCTTTATTTTTTACTGGGAGGCAAGGTCCACCTTGACATCATACTGCTGCCATATCTCAGACTTACATAGAGCACCCAATGGAGATACATAATACATGTTATCCTTCTGCCTGGATGATCTCAGCTATGTCTCATCCCTTTTAGTTCACTGCACACAATCCTGGCCCAGTTCCAAAGTTAATAAAGGTAGGACACTGTCTATCAGTCCCCTGTAACACAGCCCTCCATTCTCTTGGGACATGCCCATCATGAAGCTCTATTTAATGGTCATTTCCATCCTTCTGATCTTGGTTCATAAGACTTCAGGTAACTCAGGCCTCCCTCAAAGGTTCTGGGGACTTGATCGTGGTATTTTATCTTGGTGACCTTTGAGATGACTCCTACTCACATATAGTAGGTGCCACCTAAAGTCTTTTCTGGTCCCAGGTAGGTTGTGGATGTTATTCCCAAGGTCCACCTCCTGTCAAGATCTCCCCTGTCTCTGTTAAAAGGTTTGTTTGGTTGTTTTTAAAGATTCATTTTATTTATTTATGCATAAAAGAACTGGGGTGGAGGCCAGAGGTACGGGGGTGAGAAGATTCACCAGAGACAGAGCGGGGAGCAGAACAGCTATATCTACTGAAATGCACTCCTGAGGGGAGCAGCGGGAAAGACAGGAGAGGTCTGCTGTGCCATCTGGGTTAGCTCCCTGGCCAGGGATTGAACTCAGGCAGCAGTGGCTGGTGATAGCTTGATAGTGCTGAGACTTTAACCCCTGCACCACCAGGGAGGCCTAGATTATGGAGTTTTGAAGCATGAAGCATTTTAGGTTGTGCTGTCATTGGGATGGGAACTTTATTTAAAGGTTAGGTATGAGAGACTGGATCCCAGGTGGGGAGCTAAAAGAGAAATCAGTGGGAATTTGGAGTTCGTAGAGTGGATGTGGTGGGGATGGGACAGAACTTAAGAGATAGACTAATATCGGAAAAATAACTGGGGGTGTAGAGGGGATGAGCAGTTATATTTATAGAGTTGGGCTGGGCTAATGTTTTGGTGTGGTTTGGTAAGGAAATGATATTTTTGTTGAATGGAGTTGGGGATGAAGTTGGGTAGAACTAGGAGTTAGGGTAGAGCAAAGTTTATAGTTGGGCTCTGTTTGGGACTGATGCTATGAATTGGGGTTGGTGAGTTGGCTAGTGTTATGTTCATGTTAAGTTTTATAAATGAGCCATAGATGGTTATCAGAAGAGACAGGGCTGGGAGTTGGAGTCAGGTGTTTAGTTCAAGTAGATGTCTTATCAAGCAGACATATGAGGGTTTATCTTGGGTAAGTTTATCTTAGCCTGGGCTTGGGGTGATTAAGCTTGGATAAAATAGGTGAGTTAACCACAGCAGAACTGTAGCACTGAATGCAAAATATCCAGTAATATTTTCAAATTCTTAAAAATATTTTGTGTGTGATTGTCAAGAGCACTAAAGAAAAACAGCCTGTTAGCAGTGTGGATAAATTAAATCATGAGGCTGGTATGTCCTCAAATGTCTCTGGACAAACCTTAGAATGTACAGACAGACATGGGAGTGGTCTCAACCCAGCCCCATAGAAAATCACGGTTGTTTCTTTCTTGAGATTATGTTCAGAGTCAACAGGTCTAGTAATTTCTCTTCCTCCCCTTTGGCCTTCATCTCCCTTATCTCCTTTGCACCCCCCTACCTATTTTCTTCCTACTTCACTTTCTTTTACTCCCTATTTCTCACCTTGTTTCATCCTCTTTACTTGAAAGACATTTGTTCTCGTATTTGATAAAGCTCAGTTCCCACAATGGAATACTGATGGAAACCATACGTAGTTTTAAAATACAAACCACACACACACACCCAAAAAAAACTAAAAAGGAAGATCGCATTCAATGCTTCAATAGTTGTACCTTGTGTTGTTTTCTTAATAACTAGTAGAATGTATGGGCAAAAACTGTTCTGGACAAACTTTTCTAAGATAATCAAAGTCATTTTTTCCATTCATTACCCCAGACATGTACATATGAAATTAAACTGTTTGAAAGTCAAGGGTCTCTCTTTTAACTGTATTCCTGATGTTGAACTAAGTGTTTTCAGTAAATATTTATTGAATGGATATATAAATGACTTTTATCTAATAAAAACATCTTGGTAGGAAAAACCTGAAAAGTTAAATGGGGTAGGATGATGTTTGGGGTGCTTCCCTACTTCCATCATCACTGTTTTGTAGAAGTTAAACATGGTTCTGTTTTTCTCAGGTGGCCTGTTCAGCTCCCGCTATGGCAAGAACCAAGAGTCCTGGAGTCCATGCAAGCTTTACCATGGCATGTGCAGAAATGACTGCAGAAAAGATGAAATTCAGTACTTAACCTGTCAAAATGGTCAAAAGTGCTGCCTGAAACTTTCTATGAAAACAGCCAATTCTAACAAAATGAAGGATTAAGACTCTGACACCAACTTGTCTGTTACAAACACTTCAAGCTACCCTGAAATTTGAGTATCACCAATCTTATCCCCTCCAGGAGTAATTCCTTCCTCCTCTGGAATACCCTTCCCATAAAAATGCACTCCTTCTCATGTGTATCTTTCATCTGTGAGCGGTCTTCGCAGACAGGGCCAGGTTAGTCTGGGAGATGGGGACCCGTGGAGCACTGGTCAAAAACAGGACACTAAGATAGCTCAGTGGAAGTTGGGGGGACCCCAAGAAAGGAAGGAGATCACATTCTGGCTTTGCCTTGGTACCATGAATAGGGGTGGCATTCATTTTGGAGGCTGCAGAGGGAAGGTGACAACTAGATTGAGCCTGGATGATCCAGTGAATACGTAGGGGAGATCACCAAGTCTTCTGAGTAAACACTGTAGGATCAGGACAGGGACAACAGGACTGCCTTTAGTTCCCAGAGGACTACCTTTGGGTCTGTTTTGTGTGATGTGGTGTCCTCAAGAAAGAATTAGAGCCAGACAGCGGGATGGATGGAACTGAATGTAGGAATCTGTTGGACAAGTTAGGCAAACATGTCTAAGTGGTAGAGTTACTGGCAAGTGACATTTAATAGCCTCACTATTACTAAAATTTCTAGCTGTTTAAATGGATGAAATGCAGGTAGAAAATAATGCATTAGAATAAAGAACAAGTGACTGATACACTAGATTAGCATGTGGGCAATGATAATTAGGATGGTAAGGTGGTGTTACTGACAGATGACAGTTTTGATAAAAGAAAATGATACGCACAAGGCAACTAATAGACAAGTTAAGGTATGTTCTGAATGCCAAAGGACATCTCTGAAAGATAGTAAGGATATGCACTTCTGTAGCCACAGATACTGTGCTAACTCAGGTTTAGGATTTGATGATAAGGATATCAGGGTTGCAAAGGAAACTGAATGTACAGGCTCCATGGGTGTCTTAGGACAAAGCCAGGGCCCATACAGGGAAAATGTTGGTCCCTCCAATCTGCAATCATTCCAAGAGTAAAGAGGTTGAGAAATTCTTTGAATTTCTTTATCATGTCAATTTTGAACTCTGTATTTAACGGGAAGATAAATCTTCCCTATAATTTTGGTTGGATTCTGGAGAGTTGTTCTCTACTTGTGATACCATACTCCATCGATATCTCAAGTTGCCATGTTTGTGGTTTTTTGGCCTGTGCATTTTGCTGCTGCTCTTTCTTAGTTTTAGGAAGAGCCAGATGCAACAATTTAACCTTCACTTTAGAAGGGATTTCTTGACATGCCCCAGGCCACTGCACTAGAATTTTGCCAATCTATAGGCCATAGAACTGTAATTGCACTTTTTCCTATCCTCTGACACACAGTTGTCTCACCAGTAAGTCTAGAGTAAGTGCTACTTCTTGCTCACTAGATCCCAGCTGCATAAGGTCATGAATGTAAAGAATTAGTGTGATATCTTGTGGTAGGAAAGGCAGCAGTAATGCAACAATTCCTTCTTTTGCCTTTTGTTCTATTTCAGTCCTCAGTGAGTCAGATGATGCTCACCCACGATGGGAAGGGCAATCTACTTTAGTGGGTCCATCAATTCAAATGCTAATCTCGTCCAGAAACACCCTCAGAGGCACACCCTGATACCATATTTAATCAGGGCTCCTTATGGCACGTCATGTTGACACATAAAATTAATCACTCCAGCCACTGAGAGTTGGTGGTTGGTTGTTGTTTAAGACAAATACAGAGTTGGAGAGTAGGAGATAAATTCAGGAGCCTATTACATCATTAGGTGGTCTGGGACACGTCAGGATATTTCCTCTACATTTAAGAACAAGTTATTGTACCTTGTAGTTTTATTAAATAAGAGATACAGTACTTAGTGAATTATTTTTAGTTTTTGGAGGCAAAATAGATCACATTTGGAAATCTCTGGCCCCTTCATCAGTTGACTCGGGTGACGTTCACTTTTAGTTGGGCATCTAGAACAAGAAAGTGTTCTGTACAGTGTGGTACAATCTGCTCTGCTGTTCAGACCAAATGTCTTGGCAGGTCCCATGGCACCTAAGACCTTAAAGAGCTGATTTCTACAGTTCTGGAATAAGGCCATCCTGCCTACAGCAAAGGATTGTTCTTGAAACCAGGTCCCTGTATGCTTCAAGTCTCTAGTAGAGACTGGACATCTGACCATGGGCCACTAACTAAGGATGTGTTTTGAATTGCCATCATGAATTGGGTGTTACCAAATCCACCAGATCATCCATTTTGGGATACACAGTAGAAATTGACGTATAACTAAATCAAACCTGAGCAGATTTAGAGATCACTGGATGACTCAGATGTCCATATTACCACCATTTTTGTGTGGCTTTTGTGCACGAGAAGATGATGGAAGAAGAAGGAATTCAGGTCTGGTTTGTGGATGTGTTGGCTCAGTCTGCCCATGAAAGTCCCAAAGAGACTTAGCTTCATGCAAAAGTCACCAGAAAGGACAGTGGAGAGGAGAAAGCCTTACAGTGGGAGGAGCCTTTACCATACTTCATCATCTTCTTTGAAAGATTGGCAAGAATATACAATATACCCAATCCTGGCTAGTGCCAAGAGTAAACTTGGACAGTATTTTTGTTTTACTGAGAGCTGTTCTTCCAATCAGTATGATTTTATATTGTTGTACACCTAGCATTTTCCTAGTAGGAGTAGATATTTCAGGGAAGAATGGGGTTTGGAAGATGATGTGGAAGGGAGAAGAAATGGAGTAGAGAACTGGCTTCGCTTAGTTCTCCATATTGCTGACACTACTCCCTGACCTTTGTTTTTTCCTTCCATCTTTTCCTCCCTTTTCCATCCCACCTCCTTAAATCCCTCCACCCCTTATTTTTTTTTTCCTTTGTCCTGATGGTTAGTACATACTGGATATGCAATAAGTGCTACTGATTAATGTCAGTTATATAAATAAATACATATTTAAATTTTTATTCTTTATAATTACTAGTTTTTTTCATTGTTTTATTGATTGATTCATACATTCATTGATTCATTTGTCTCACACAATTTACAAACTGGCTCAAATTTTACTGTGTCTTTTTATTGGGAAGGAAGGCCACCTGGTACGGAAGCTGACAAAGCTCCTACACTCACACTGAATACCCGGATGAGATAGGTAATACATGTTATCCTTCTGCATGGCTGATCTCAGGTATGTTCCACCTTTCTTAGTTCACTGCCCACAACCTTAACCTACTTCTCAAACTAATAGAGCATGTCCCTGCTGCAAAGATCTCTACTACATCGCTAGTGTGTTCTGTTCATTCTCTCAGAGGATTTCAGTGATGAAGACTTATTTAATGACCATTGTCATCCTTCTCATTCTGGTTGATAAGATGTCAGGTAATCAAACTACTTTCAAATGTTCTGGCGTCCTGCATGTGGATTAGCAATTTTGATGACTTGATATCAGGCTGTTTAGGGATGTTAATCTCAGGTTCTTATTACAAATCAAAATTTTTCTGCCTTTGTACTACCATGACAGTTGTAAGGATTTGGTGCTTCTGGGTGGGAGGGTGGTAGAGAGTATTGGACAAAGAGCATGGTAGGGTAGTAATGTCACTGGAATGAGCGCTTAGGACATGAGTTTGGTTTAAGGAATTGAGTCTAAGTTGAGGGTTTATAGGATCAATCAAGGGGTTACTTTGTAGTTTGGGAAATGAATTGATAGCAGAGGGGATACAACCATTTGGTTGGAGTAATGGTAGAAAAATATGGATTAGCTAGACATGAGGGTTGTATTTATGAAATTAGTCTGTGCTGATGGTTTGGGATAAGCTGGACTTTGAATGATATTTGTGATCAAATGGATCTTGCACTGAAGTCTGGTAAAATTGGCAATTGGAGCAGATAAAGTTTCCATGTGTGCTTATGCTGGATTGAAGCTGGATATCGGTGCTGGGTGGCATGATTTGATTGTCCTGGGATCAGGGCTTGAGTGGGTGTACGGTGGATACAGGACTTGGATTGAAGCTAGGTTTTCTCACCTGTTTGTGAATGTATGGTGAATGTATGGCTGATATAGAGGTTGGGGTTAGCATGGAGTAGAGACTGAAACTGATTAGATTTGAATGAAGTCTATCATGTGAAGTCTATCATGCCGTTTATCACAGCATGGTTGTTACTGGAATGGTGATTAATACGTTCTGCATTAAATGTGTTAAATGTCGGGCCTCCCTGGTGGCGCAGCGGTTGAACGCTGCACTGTGGAGCTGTCGGCAGTGGCGATGGCAGTGGCGATGCGAGTTCGATGCCCAGCCAGGGAGAATCCCACATGGTGCGGCAGACCTCTCCTGCCTCGCCAGCTGCTCCCCTCAGCAGTGTACCTCTGATCTGCCTGTTCTGCTCCCCACTCTGTCTCTGGTGGACCCTCTCGCAGGCCCACGCCTCTGGCCTGTACCCCAGCTTGTATGTATAAATAATTAAAAAAAAAATCTAAAAAAAATTAAAAAATTAAAAAAAAAATACACTGCTGAGGGGAGCAGCGGGCGAGGCAGGAGAGGTCTGCCGCACCATGTGGGATTCTCCCGGCCGGGCGGGAGTCGAACTCGCGTCACGCTGCCGACAGCTCCACAGCGCAGCGCTTAACTGCTGTGCCACCAGGGAGGCCCGGATTCTATTAATTGAGCTAAAACTCTTTATCTGTCTTCCTCTGATATACTAAAATATATGGTTTAATATTTGGTGTCAAGTGAATACTTTTGTGTCTGTGTAATTTTCCTTGCCAAAAAAAACCACCACAGTTTAAAGTTATATTTAATGAGAGAGGGACCTTGCTTTTCACACACCCCTAGCATGTGCATTAGCCCTGTAGTTATGACTGAGTTGCCTCCAAAATCATGACCATATTTCATGCAGAAGGAAGTGGCAGAGCAAAAGCAAAGGGGTCCATGCCACTTGAATAAAATTTCTAATTTCTATCTTTTAGAGCACTGATTTTTTTCCTCCATTAAGTGTAATTCCATAGCTTTCTATAACACTTCTGTGTTTCCCCACTGAAAATATTCTGCTTAATATCATTAGCTCTTATTGCATCACATTTCATCACTGTGTGTGTGAGAAGTTTGGAAAAGTTGCACCTAAACTACTACTCACATGCAATATAATGTAGTAAGAAACAAAGAAAGTGATATGTCCAGAGTATGCTCCCTCCTCAGCACATACCAAACAGCACATTGAGTTCTCCAAGAAAGGTAGTATACCCTGCAGGGCCAGAATAAAGCATCCCTTCCTTGGAACAGCAAGATCTAATTGTATTATCAGCTGAAAGACATGCCCCAAGTTTTTGTGGAACATTACAGAGGGTCAGGAGAGGAACTGTATGTTCATACCACTATTTATTAAAAGAATAGACTAGAAATGTGACAGAAGAGCTCTGTTGCTAAAAGTTCAGTGCCACTACTGATTGAGTTAGTTGAGGAATTCTGACAACTGATATTAACCTACATCCTCTGGAATTTACAGGGGCTTCTCAAGAAACCTTCCATACTAGGACATAGCATACAGCCAGGCAAACTCTGTATATTGCTGGGAAAGGATTTGGTGCTAAAATAATTTCATGCAAGTTACCTATAACCCTACTTTGACCCCAGTAGCCGACTACTTACCAATCCCAGTTATTTTTTCTTTTTGTTTTTGAATTTAACTTTTTATTCAGATTACAGTTAATTACAATACTGTAAAGTTTCAGGATTACAGCTTCACACCTCCACAAATGTATATACAATACACTCACCACAAGAAGTAAAGTTTCCATAAGCACCATCTAATAAATCCCATCTACTTGTTCTTCTCTCCACTCATTCCCCTTACCCCTGGTAACCACTATTCTCTTATCAGTCTAAGAGTTTGCGTTTTTTTTGTTTGTTCATTTAATAGTTTTCTCTGTGCAGAAGTTTTTTCATTTGATATAGTCCAATAGTTTATATTCTCTTTTGCTTTCTTTGCTGCTGCAGACAAATCCACAAAGACATCAGTGAAGTCTACGTTGTAAAGTGTTTTGCCTATCTTTTCTTCTTGTATTTTATGGTTTCTGGTCTTACATCCAGGTCATTTTGAGTTAAATTTTATATATGGTGTGAGTTGTTTCTTTTCTTTTCTTTTTTTTTTAATGGGTATGTCCAAATATTCCAACAGCATTTATTGAAGAGGCTCTCCTTTCTCCGGTGTATACTCTTGGCTCTCCTTTGGAGGTTAACTCTCTATATAGGTATGGACTTATTTCTGGGCTCTCAGTTCTATTTCACTGGCCTGTGTATCTATACATACTGCCAGTATATACCGCTTTGATTATTATAGCTTTGTAGTATAGTCTGAAGTCTGGTTCATTCTTCTGCTTTTTTTGTCTGGATTGTTTTGGATAATTTGTGCTTCCATATGAATTTCAGTAATGTTTGCTTTATATCTTTAAAGAATGCTATTGGAGTCTTTATAGAGATGTAATTGAATATGAACATTGCTTTTGGGTAAGATGGCCATTTAACAATGTTAATTCTTCCAACCCATGATCAGGGTTTTATTTGTCTTATGTTGGTGGGAATGTAGATTGGCCTCTACAGAAAACAGCATGTTTCTCAAAATATTAAAAATAGATCTACCACAAGATCTAGCAATGCCACTTCATGGTCTCTGCCCAAAAGATACAAAAAAAAAAAACCCAAACCCTAAAATGAAGGAATATATGCATTACTATGTTCCTATGTTCACTGCAGCACTATTTACAATAGCGAAGTTATGGAAACAACCAAGTGCACAAGGAAATATACATAATATATATATATTATATACAATATAAATAGATATATATAATATATATAAATATAAATTTATATAATATATTATATATATATATGTATATATATATATGAACACTGCTCAGCTATAAAAAAGATGCTTTTGCCTTTTGTGACCACATGGTTGAACTGGAAATGGGTCATGTTAGGAGAAATAAGTCAAAAGGAGAAAGACAAAAACCAGGTGGGTTTCACTCATCTGTGGAATGTGGAATATATGGAAACAAAACAAATAGAAAAACTAAACCAAAACAAACTCTAGAAATCTTACTGTAGAACTGAAACTACCAAAAATGGGAGGATGGAGGGAGGTCCATTAAGGGGGAGGGAACCCAATGGAATATGGTAGAAGATTACACTGGGCAACAAATTTTTACAAAAGTCATGTTACCGAAATAAAATGAGTCGTTTCCTATCAATTTGTGCTCAACACAAATATGACAGCCAAATTCTAATTTTGGCTCTAGTTTTTTTTGTAATCTACAATAAATTGATGTTTACATCATGAAATGCATGCCAATAGTAATAGGCCTACGGTTAGTACCTGTAAAAAATTAAGTCATAGACTACTTCTTAGATTTCTTCACTTGTCTCTTGTACAGATGTTCAGGAATAGAATAGATGGAAGATGGTTTCCATCGTGCAAAAGCACAGCCTTAAGACTCAGTTTCAAGGAGTCTAGAAATAGTCTCCATTCTTGTGGATCATGAGTGATTTCTAAGGCATTCATGAGGCTCTCTATATCAGAACAGAATACCAGAGTACTTTCCTTTCTGAAGAAAGGCTCTAACTGCTGGTGGCGCTTTCAATATAAAGTAATTGTTACATCTTCTAGAAGATTCCATTGTTGGAGTCTTGATCCTAGCAATTCTGCCTTGTTCTTGGATAAGTCCAAATCACAAACCAGGTCATTTAGTTCTTCCTGTGTTAATCTGTGTGGGGTTGATGATGCACCACAGTGAAAATCTGGATCAGTGCATGCTGATGGAACAGGAGAAGAACAGGTCAGCTCACCCTTGTTCTCATCAGATGAATCAAGAGAATATTCTGCTGGAGGTTCTGGAATAGGAAGTCCCTCACCATGTGGAACTGGTCTCAATGCAGACAGAATGTTTGGGTAGACTACTCTCGACTTCTTTTACTTTGTTATTCCTCCGGAAAGAGGAGGAACCAAGCAGAAGTAACAGTCTTTTATGTGGTTGCTTGGCTCTCTCCACACCATGGGGACTGCAAACGGCATTGATGGTCTCTTGCCATTTAACCACAGTGAAAGCTGTGTTGGATATGTAGCACAGCATATATGCAGGGCCCAAGGCTTGTCTTGGTCACCAACCTTGCATCCGAAGCCAAGATGATAAGCCTTCTTCACTTGAGAAGTGATACTTTTCTTCTGGTTGGCAAATGTCACTTCTCCACAAATAGAGCAGAAATTGTCCACGCTGTTAACGCACTTTCAAGACATTACAGTTCTGTATTGTGCTTGAATGGATAAAATAATAACAATTCTATGGAACAGTAGCATCAACTGTCTCGCACAAAGTCTGAAATATTTTCAATGCTCAACCTTTCGGACAGGGCTTTATAGAGTGCACTGCTGATATCAGCTTACTTCAGCAGCCACCTGGCACCTGGCACCTGGTAGTATTGCACTGCATCAGAAAATGATGCAATCAGGGCCTCCCTGGTGGCGCAGCGGTTGAGCGCTGCGCTGTGGAGCTGTCAGCAACGCGCAATGAGGGTTCGACGCCCAGCCAGGGAGAATCCCACATGGTGCGACAGACCTCTCCTGCCTCGCCCGCTGCTCCCCTCAGCAGTGTATTTCTGATCTGCCTGTTCTGCTCCCCACTCTGTCTCTGGTGAACCCTCTCACCGCCCCCACGCCTCTGGCCTATACCCCAGCTTGTATGTATAAATAAATAAATCTTAAAAAAAAATTAGAAAATGATGCAATCAACTCTGGATGATGTGTGCATGATGTTATTATGCAATGTGATGCAATATTACATCATTCTAGGCTGATTTAGGATGTTGTTGCAGTCCTACTGGATAAATTTACATGGTGAAACATATAAAATGAATTATATGAAATATCTTCAAAACGAGCTAATAAAAAATTTTCAGGGTTATATTCATGTTCAGCATACCAAGATACTACAGATTAGGGACTTTTTAAGTCAGTAATGATCTCAGTGTTGGCCAGTGTTATGGGTGCTTTGATGAGGGACATGGTATTGTAATATACATCTAAAGAGATGTGAACCTTTACCCATAAATTATCTACAATGTTATAAACCATTGCTACCTCAATAAAATAATAAACAAACCAACTGAAACGTTTCCTTGCCTTCCTAGGTATCTGATGGTGTTATACACATCTACAAATTCCTCCAGAGGATGAAATGCTAATCAGTGCTAGGTAATTTTACTAATTTCCCTATATTTTTTGCCCATGTCAGGGCATAACAATTCTACATTGCATCTCACTCTCCAATTTTTATTTTATTATTTTTTAAAGATTTATTTATTTTTGCATGTAAGTTGGGGTGTAGGCCGGAGGCGTTGGGGTGGTGAGAGGGTTCACCAGAGACAGAGTGGGGAGCAGAACAGGCAGATCAACCAAAATACACTGCTAGGGGAGCAGTAGGCGAGGCAGGAGAGGTCTGCTGCGCCATGTAGGAACTCTGCTGCAGTGGCTCTGGATAGCTTCATATGATGCATTTAACCCACTGCGTTACCAGGGAGGCACAGCACTCTTTAATTTAAAAAAAATGTTTCTTCTTGAGCCTCCCTGTTGACACAACGGGTTAAGCAGGAATTATGAAGCTATCCAGAGCCACTGTAGCAGAGTTTCCACATGGCGCAGCAGACCTCTCCTGCCTCGCCCTCCGCTCCCCTCAGCAGTGTACTTCAGTTGATCTGCCTGTTCTGCTCCCCACTCTATCTCTGGTGAATCCTCTCACCACCCCATACCTCTGGCCTGCACCCCAGCTTGTATGTATAAATAAATAAATCTTTAAAAAAATGTTTCTTCTCTCCTATAGTTTATATCTCTGAATGGGAGGAAAGTATTGATAGGAAAGTAGAATGAAGTACGAGAAAACATCAATAGAAACTCCTTCCTTAGTTCTAGTTCATCACTTTCCATTCCAAATATTTTCTGTTTCATAGTCAATGGAATCTTACAAACATAACTATT
Source organism: Scalopus aquaticus (assembly GCA_004024925.1). Classification (NCBI taxonomy): domain Eukaryota; kingdom Metazoa; phylum Chordata; class Mammalia; order Eulipotyphla; family Talpidae; genus Scalopus; species Scalopus aquaticus. Next base: position 25,627 of record PVIJ01012804.1, read on the forward strand.
TTTTTAAGTGGCTTCCTTCTTAAACAGGTGTTCATATTGGAATAATCACTCAGGTACAAAGGAGGATACTCTCTTGGATATAATAAACTATTGGTTTGAAGCAAGTGGGATCTTCACATAGCATTCTGTTATCACTGGTTCAATACATGGTGCTGCATATGTCCCTGCTATGAAGCTGTTTCTTTCCATGCTTCCTTAGGACTATAACTTATTTCATAAGGCCTTAGTTTCCTCCAGTGATTTCTAGAACAGAGCATTATTTTGACATGCACAAGCAATGCTGCAAGTTAATGATCTGGTATTCTGCATAGCATAGCATTCTCCCCCTCTCTGGTTCATCACCCATGATGGGACAGTAAAAGTGACCACTTAAAGTCCTAGATGTGCAAGCTGGTTGGGATTTCTCAACTTACAGAGCTTCTTTTTTCCCAGAAGCCATGCCTCTCCTGATGTCGATCTTCGCTATATGTGGGACGCTAACAGTGACAACCCAAGGTAATGGAACTGTCAAATGTAAGAATGATGTACCTAGAATGAGTTGTTAACTTTGAGTTTCCAGATGTCTTGAGGGGGAAAGAAAGTCCCCAGGAAGAGCCCTGGGTCAGCAAAGAACAGCACAATGCTCTTCTATCAACCACAGGTCTCTACCCTCTATAAGAATCTTTTAGAGGTACCTATCAAGCTGGAATGTTTTTTGAAACATTGGAGTATTTGCTTCCAAAAGCAAGGATTTCTATAATCTTCTGAGTATTCTTTTCTGTCTCTCCATATACCTAAACCAGTGTTAGTTATATCTCACTTTGCTTCCAAATTAACTATTTCATTGTTGTGTCCTAGGAGTCAACTCCTCTTCCTACTATCTTGAATTCTCTTCTGTGATGAATCTATCTTTAAGGATAGGCCCTCATTTTTATGTTCTGAGACAGAGTGAACAAGTTCATCACAGTGTCTATAGATTCTGCATAACTGTCATGGGAAAGAGAAAACCTAAGTTTGAGGTAGAAGTGGGATAAGTTAAGACAAAGTAAAAAGATGAGTACCGGGGCCTCCCCGGTGGCGCAGCGGTTGGGCGCTGCGCTGTGGAGCTGTGGAGCTGTGGAGTTGTTGGCTGCAGGCGATGCCGGTTCAACGCCCAGCCTGGGAGAATACCACATGGCGCGGCAGACCTCTCCTGCCTCGCCCGCTGCTCTCCTCAGCAGTGTATCTCTGATCTGCCTGTTCTGCTCCCCACTCTGTCTCTGGTGAACCCTCTCACCGCCCCGTGCCTCTGGCCTGTACCCCAGCTTGTATACATAAATAAATAAAAATTCTTTAAAAAAAAAAAAGATGAGTACCAATGGGGAACTTCTGACATCTGTTTTAGAGGGAATTCAAACATGGGGTGTTTTGGATAGATGGTTTGTACACTTGAAATAATACAGCTGTTAGTCATGTTTTTCTAATTTTATGATGTTGAGATACTATGATTGAGATCACAAACCCTAACAACACAGTAACTCCAGACTGAGGAGCTTTGGAAAAAATATGTTTCCAAATGTATTTATGAACTAAATACTAAATTGCCATTGGAATTACACCAAAGTCTTAGAAATATCACTGATATTTTAAGCTATGCTATCCATATCTATTGGGAAATCTATTACATCTAGATGCAAGTTATGTCCGCAATCAACCACTCGCACTACCTCCCCTGCTGCCATTCTGATTCAAGTCACTGTCATCTCTCACCTGTTGTAGGTTCTCAGTTCTCTGTCATCTGTCCTTCCTTCCTGGAGTTTACTATCAAGACAGACTACAACATGATCTGCTCACAATGGAAACCAGATGATGTACCTTCTTCTGCTCAAAGCTCTGTAACAGCCCCTCGCTTCACACAGCAAAATAACCAGACTCCATGTAGTGGCTCGCTTGGCCCCCCATGATTTTGCTCTTAGGATTTCTCTCACCCCATTTCCTACTATTCTACTCCTTGCTCGCTCCCACAGAGCCAACTGCCTCAATGCACCTCCTCAAAGGTGCCAGGCTTGCTCAGCCCACAGAATTCCAATTGCTTTCTCTACTTAGAATGCATGTGCCAGGACGTTAATGTGACTCCTCTTTTACCACCTTCAAGTCATTGTTTAATTGTCACCTTCTCTCAAGACCTACTAACTGTTGTTTAAGAAACTGCAATCTACCCCCATGACATACCAAATAGATTCTGCTGAAATCTTTCCTCTCTTATGTCTGCAAACTACTTGCTGCCTTCTCACATACAGGATACTTTGCCTTCTTTATGGAGAATGTATGAATGGTGCTCAGCCACAAGGCAGAACTCCTGGAAGCCACAGCGCTTGGGTTTTTTTTAATTAGATAATCTATGACAGATTTTAAGTATTCAAGAAAAAGCTTTTTTTAAACTAACTTTTTGTGGTTGGTTTTTCTTAGTTGCCTTCTCCGGTTAAAAAGTAAACTTCATGTGATTTTTGCCTGCTTAGTTCATAAATGTATCTCAAGGACCTACAGTAGAGCTTTTACCAAGTTAGGGGCTTAAGACTTTGTTGGATGAAGAGTTATATCCTAAATTTTAACCTTGGAGGGAATTATTTAAAAGGAGTAGTGAGTTATATGGAAATAGTGTTGAACTGATGAGCAAGATGATTTAAAGAGTTTGGGGTGGGAAGGAAAAGAGGTTAGAGGGGCCTCCCCGGTGGCGCAGCGGTTAAGCGCTGCGCTGTGGAACTGTCGGCAGCGGCGACGCGAGTTCGACGCCCGGCCAGGGAGAATCCCACATGGTGTGGCAGACCTCTCCTGCCTCGCCCACTGCTCCCCTCAGCAGTGTACTTCTGATCTGCCTGTTCTGCTCCCCACTCTGTCTCTGGTGAACCCTCTCGCCGCCCCACGCCTCTGGCCTGTACCCCCAGCTTGTATGTATAAATTTTAAAAAATTTAAAAAAAAAAAAAGAAAAGAGGTTAGAGGTTTCAGGTTTCATGAGTGAATACCCTGGAGGAAAAGACACTTTGAAAAACAGTCTTAATAGTCGTGGTAGACATGGGAAATGAAGAAACAATGTTAGAATTTGTCCTGATGAAGGAAGTAGGTCTACACTTGAAACTTACAGAAAGTTCAACCACTAACAAAGTAAACTGGAGCCAGTAAATAATAAGAGGATGAATCAGTGGGGAAGTGGGGGGAAATCAACATGTTCCAGGAGAAGCAATAGCAGCTAAATTATTGTGAACTTTATGCCATCCATTGAATGGTGCTTTTCATATATTTTGTCCTGACCTTTCTCTTAAATTCTTCTACTTCTCCCCTATCTTCTCCTCAGCTATGACGTTACCCTAAACTTCACTGATTTAAAAAATTCAAATAGATTTTTTTTAACCGCTGCCAACATTCAAACACGTATGCCTTTAGACTCATCTCTTTCCCTCTTGAAATAGTTGAATAATTGTGCCTTCTCCATCTCAATCTGCCCCACTATTTTGATTCTTGTCCTCTTATCAAGGACTATAACCTTTCATTGTATGATCTCCCTATTCTACATTAATCTCTTCCTTTGCACTTGTTTCTTATTTGCAAACATGCTCTATTATTTTTGATTCTTCAAAATAAGTGAAAAATCCTTCTCTGGTCCCTTATTACCCTCCACCCCCAATTTCTCTGCTCTTACTCACATTTAGACTCCATTTCCAAAACAATTTGAGGGGAGGGGAATGCCTCTTAAGCAAATTATTATACTCAAATTGTTTCCCAAGGTTTAGTTTTGGGGAAAACTAATCTAAATTCCCAATTTCTCACTCTTCTGTTTTGCTCTTACTTATATGGTTCTTTTGAGTCTTTTCCTCTTATCTGAGCTCTCAGTATTGACATGAGAATTTAATTGTAGTCTCCTTTTATTTCTTACTATCCAGCTCATTATATTTTATCCATTACTGTAGTTTTGAATACTATACATAAGCAGCAATTCCAAAGTTTACATCTACAGTCCAAGCTTGACTACTGAACTTCTACAGGTATAGTCCAATGACATCTTAGGCATATGCCATATGCCTCAAATCAATTACTGGAGCCCGTCTTTTTCTCTTCCCTCCATCTCAGTCATTCCTCAGTTAACTATTCTATGAGTGGTATCCCTCATCTTCCCTATCCCAAGGCAGAAATATAGCAATGCACATTCTCCATCTTCCACTGACCTTTGTCCAAACAATCCATGTCTTAAATCTGTCCTCTTCTTCCCACACCCCTAGCAGTCCCATATCCAGTCACCATTTTGTCTTACTTGGACAAAGCCTCAAACATGTTTCCTTGATAATATTCTTTCTTTCTACATGAAATCTCAACTCACCATCTAAAACATACAGTAAATTAGCTCTAATTATGTTTTGAAATTAAATTTTTTAATAATGGCTTAAAGTGACTAGGAGCTGGAATTGTTTCTTCAAACTTATTTCATCTGATATCCCTTTGCTTTTTGCAAATTACACTTCAGACTCATCAACCTTTTCAAAATAACACACTATGCAGTTTCTCAACACTAGGCCTGAGTACTTGCTGGTTCTTTTGTGAAACAATCTTTGCCTCCTATGTGCTTCATTTTTTTCCTCCATGGTTTAGCACTCACCTGCGCTCTCTTGCTCTCCCTGCTCCTCCCCTTCCTCAGTCCCTCTCCCTCTCCTTCTCTCTCTCTCTCTCTCTCTCTCTCTCTCTCTCTCTCTGTCCTGATGGCACACGTCACAATTTTTATTATATACTTTAGTTTTCTTTTTGTTTCTCTTGATGGCTTGCAGTATTTGTCATCATATTACTCTAGAAGCAGTAACAACACTAGTCAAATTTTTAAATTAATGTTTATCATGTTGTTGCTACAGTTTAAAAAAACTTGACATACTTGTTTATTCCCTGCAGCTGGCTGGGGCACCAGAAGATGCTGGAAGGATGATATAGGACATTGCAGACAGCGATGTTTATATACTGAAAGATACAAACTTCTTTGTATAAACAAATTATCATGCTGCATTCCCATAGCAGCAAATGAGCAAACTCTAGAGCCACCACCTGTTATATTTACAGAAAATTCAGAACCTGAGTTTCCCCCTGGGGGAAAATTCACCACAGTCAAGTCCACTAGTAGCACAACAGCTGATACATATGAGACAAATAGGACTTATATGCCTCAAATATTGTAATTTTCCAAGGATTTGGCACATTCTCTTAAGAGCAATGACAGTACATGTAATTAATGTTTCTTCTGGGGTATGGAACACTCGCAATAACCATTGTTAATAATATCTAGGGAGCCAATTCTGATGTTATATCACAGAAGATAATTATACTAGGGATTGAATGATGTGGAGATGGATATAATATTACCAAAACAAGAGTCAAGGTATTTACCTTACAACTAGAAATGTGTAGAGAGAAGTACACAGAAGATACAGGAATTTTTGGGGGGGATTTAAATTCTCTGTCCTCCTCTAATGTACTGAAATATATGATTTAATACTTGGTGTCAAGTGAACATTTGTGTGTCTGTATTTTTTTCCATGCAAAAATAAAATAAAGATCACAGTTCAAAGCTATCTTTATTGAGAGGAGGATCTTTATTTTAATAAAGTCTGAATCATTACTATCATATGTTGACAACCTATGAAGACTCATATAAAATTCAAGATAAATCCTATCTTTCCTGTGCCCCACCTTCTATTATAAACTCTGATTTGAAATCCCTGTATGGGCACGGCAGACCTCTCCTGCCTCACCTGCTGCTCCCATCCGCAGTGTATTTCCGTCGATCTGCCTGTTCTGCTCCCCACTCTGTCTCTGGTGAACCCTCTCGCCGCCCCATGCCTCTGGCCCCAGCTTGTATGCATAAATAAATAAATCTTTTTAAAAAACTTAAAAAAAAATTCCTGTCTGCATCACAAGGTCAAATTTTGTTTGAGGTGTCAACTAGAAACCAACCCAGTTATATTTAGAAACCATTTCATTCAACATAAGCACTAATTTAATTAGATGGAGATGAAAATGTGATCACTTGAGAGTACATCATATTGAATTAAAAGTGCCTCACATTACCATATATCACTAGTGTTCTTTCTACTAATAATCTAGCTTCCAACTTTGATAAAGCCATTGCACACACCTCCAGATCTTCCTTGTGATCATGAATGCTAATTGCATGTAGGTGGCTATGCTTTGTATTCCTACAGGCACATCAGTGCTATTTGTATGCACTTGGTGAGGTAAATTTACTCTCAAATATCACAGAGAAGCAGCTATCAGAACTCTAAGTTGATTAATTATTAATGTGTTTGGTTAAGGGTAGGTTGCCACTGAAAGCCATAGTCTCTAATGCCAAAATGTCTCAGAATCAAGAAAATACATCACTCTAGTTCTTTTTATCTCATCTAGGTCAAACTGCCAATGGCCAAGGCTTTAATTTGCAGATTGGCCATCTGTCAACTGACTTTTCAGTACACATCATGTTCGAATAGATATTCAACCTTTAGTTAGAGCAACAAACCATCCTGGTTTGCCTGACACTGCGGGTCTTCTCAGAACATGGGTATTAAAGAGTCAAAATCAAGAAAGTCTTTAGAAAACTGAAGCTGATCATTTTCTCCTGAGTGTACATCTGCCTAAATTGTTCCTGTTCATTTCTCTGCATGACTGACAACTCATCACACAGGTTACAAGTCAACGCTTCATAGAGGCCTTCTCTCATCATAAAGAGCTCCCCAGGCAAAAAGCCTGCTTCAACCCAGAGCACTCTTTTTCCATATCTTTGCCTCAGATGTCATCTCCATGAGACCACATCCCCTATACACTTGGCATTATTTTCTTCCTACCATTTACACTCTTTGAAATCATTTTATGTATTTCATTTTATGTACCTTCTGAATTATTGAGCTACTCATGTATCTATGGTCTGTAATCACCACCCTAATATACATATAATCCTAATATTTTGATCTTTTTCATAAGTTCAAGACTCAAGCTGCTAGATCTATACCTTATATGTCAGAGACTCAAAACGTAACAGAGAACGTGTTAACAAAATCATCTAAATAAATACAAGTATCCACACTAGGACAGTGGTTATGAAAAGTTTTTCCAAGATTTGCATATTGATAATAAAAAGGAAACAGCTTAGACCCTCAACTTCTGATTTTCTTATGATGTTCAAAGTATTCTTAACACATCTTTTTTTCTACCTCCACTTTATTAATTTTCTTCTCACACTCTGAAAAGGACACTTACCTCTCACCCATCCCTTTTCTGACAATCATGGAATGCCCAGAGTGGAAAAAGTTCCAAGTGTTAAATTAGTGTATAACTGAAATCTTGGTGCTGGTATTCAGAAAGTAAGTAATCACAGACTTTGTATAATGAATATTTGGAAATTCAAATGATTTTCAATTTTTGTTTACCAAAGCAGTGAGAGCAGGGAAAATCAAGCTGGTTGTCAATAGACTTCAAATACAAATTTTAATAATAGCTTACCATGGAATTTTTTCCTGTAACTTGTAAGGAGTTAAAAGAACTGTGTGACATTAAAAATACAGGCAACAACAAATGCTGGAAAGGATGTGGAGAAAAAGGAACTCTTTTACACTGCTGGTGGGAATGTGAACTGGTCCAACCACTATGGAAAGCTGTATGGCGATTCCTCAAACTGCTAAACATGGAGCTTCCATACAACCCAGCAATCCCACTTTTGGGAATTTACCCAAAGGACACAAAAACACTAATCCAAAAGGATACATGCACCCGTATGTTCATTGCGGCACTGTTCACAATAGCAAAGGTATGGAAGCAACCCAGATGTCCAAAAATAGATGATTGGATCAAGAAGATGTGGTACACAATGGAATACTATTCAGCATTCAAAGAAGATAAACATATGCAATTTGCAGCAACATGGATGGAATCGGAGGGGATCATACTCAGTTAAATAAGCCAGAAAGAAAGAGAAAAATATCAAATGGTTTCCCTTATAACAGGACTATAAGGAAACCAAATAGGAGAGCGACAATCAGCAGGGGGGGGTGGGGAAGGAAAAGGGCACAAAATGGAGTAGAAAAGAACACAAGGGACCATGGAGATGGATCACGGGTGAATTGGTGGTGGGCTACCCAAGGGGAATACAAAATGTAAAAGACATAAATAACAATAAAAATATATATTAAAAAAAAGAACTGTGTGATTTATCTATCTATCCTTTTATGCATCTATTCATCCATCTACCTACCTACCTATCTGTTGCCTAGTCTTCCAACTTTCACATATGCCTACTGATGTAAGATCTCTCAGTGGTGGTATTTGTAAAACAAAAGCTGGGTTGAAAGTTGATGTTGATCATTTTATTCCTGTAAAAAGTGTTACTCATCTAATTATACATAAGCAAATAGAAAGAAAACACCATCTATTTTCTAATAGGATGCATTTACATTCAAGCCCCCCAAAAAAGATTATTTATTATTCATGTTTGCTAATATATTTATGTAGTTCTAACTGATTTTATCCATGCATTGCAACATCTCTATTGTGAATATGTTGTTAAACATTTAGAGCTTGATGTTTATAGAGATTTTACAATAATAATTCCAAAATATCTTCATGTTTTATTGCAGAGGATTATGACAGAATAACAAACAACAGACTTTGAAACATAAAACTGTATTAGATTAAGATCTGATTTGGCATATAGCAGATGGAATAAAAACTTAAACTGGTGGAATAAATTTTAAAGAGGAAAAATGATGGTATAGAAAAGCTTCTTTACCTATTTATTAAATGGATTGTCATTAACAAATTGTTAGGCATTCAGTTTGAATTGAAAAATTAAACTATAAGCTTTTACATGCTACATGTCAATTGTGATCAACACCAGTATTCATACTTGTTTATGATAAAAACTTACAATGACATCTTTCATTTCTTAATTTTAAATTGTTAGGAAAAATACACCTTGGAACTAGCAGGGTTTTGAAGGACCCTAGACTTTCAAAAGTCATGAAATTGGTGAAGGTTTAAGACAACTTTACTACATCTTTACTGTAAATCAGGGATACCATAAGACAAAAATTAGGTTAAACAATAAAGCTATTTTCATTCTATTACAGAAAAAAATTTAGAATGGCATACAACATGTTTCCAGATGTTTTCTTTAGATAGTAACAATGATATTTCCTTTCTTCTCTTTGATTTTCTATTTCCTGGTTTTTGTAAATAATGCACATGCTATACAATAAAACGACTTTTAAATACTGTTTTAATTGCATAAAAAGAAAAATAAAACAAGATATAATAAACCCAACTTTCCTGGGTGATCCATTGAAATAAACAATTTGCTCTCCTAGCCCTTCAACTTGATCAAATTTGGTGGGTGATTTATACAGAAATTTATTATACTATTATGAGGAGCACATTAAAACAATTGGTGCTTTTAAAAGTTACAGTAGATGCTAAGGTCCTTAGATTTAACAATAAATACTGATTAATGATTTCTTCCTCATTTAGAAACATCATGTTCTTTATTTGTCCTATCTTGCCCATGAGAACACCTAATGTTTAGCCCACAAGGATTTGGGGTAAAAGAAGACTCCTTACTCTATGGGGTCAATTTAGGAGGTCTTCCAGGCTCATAGACTCTCCAACAACGGAGGGCAGAAAAGACACAGGAACGCACACATGCATACACATGGACAAGCAAACACATCAGTGATGCAGTCTTAATGTTATCTGTAGGAAAAATGAATATTTTCTAATCAAGGTTTTCTAATCAATGAGTTGGTGAAGAAGACAGTGCAGGTTAGATACAGAATGCTCTGTCCACTGCATAGGCAATACATTATTAAACTCTTTTCACTTCAAAATTCAAAGATCAATTTATCAGCCCCAACCCGTTTATATTTCTTGAGTCCATGATTTATTTCAGTAACTCTCTAGTCAATAACCAGGACTCCTATGTTCCTCTTCTTTTAGTCATTTAATTCCTCAGTTATACCATAACCCTGTATTAACCCAACTATCTGTTGTGTGCATTTCTGAGGTTAGATGGAGGTGTTGGCAGTGGCATTACACAAAGCACATAGTGATATAACTACAAATTCATGGTGATCAAGCTCAATGAGTTTTACTGACACTGTTCAGAGGCTGCTGTACTGAATTGCTTATAAGAGAAGGTATAATACCCAAAAGCTTATTTTATAGCTACCAGTGCACAGTTGTGATATAAAAAAAATCTCTATGATTCAAAAAGGATCTCTGTTTTGGTCTTAGGCTTGAAAATGACTGAATGAATTTCAAGTGAGAGTCTGTTTTTCTTTGAAGACTTGTCATGGCATAGATATCAAAGCCTGGGTGACAAAATCATTCATAAAGCTTCCTAACCCTACGTTCAATAGAAAATGTGTTGCTAAAGCAGCAGAGCCTTCGGAATAATTCTCCCCTGGCTTTCTCCAAGATGTGACTATTGAGATCAATAGCCAAGGAAGCCTTTCCAGAGAACCTAGCAGAAAGAATAAAAATTAAATAAAGTCTGTACACTTCAGGGAGGAAACCCTACTATTATTGTCCATCAGGTGATATTTTATGCTGTGATTTCTATCTTTTCTCCCCTTTTCAATGTTTCTAAATGAAATTTTGCTTGTAGTCACCATATTATTACTCCATTGGTGTGCATTGCTTACCTGTGAGCAATTAAATTCATATAGGGTGTGGAGATGAAAATTGGTTACTATTTGGACTGACTGAGTGATGAACACAACACCCAAGATCCCAGGCTTCGCTGAATATAGTAAATAAAATGTTTCGTTATTTAGTGAATATATTGCCTTATTCATTCTTAAAAGTGATTTCATGTCTTCCCTGGTCTAGCTGGGCAGACAGCCAAAGTAGAGAAATCACAGATTCTTCTCACCAGCCGTCTACAGCCTACAGACTGGCACCAGGTATGATGGGATAGAACGTGCTAGTCTCTGAATTACATGTGGGGCTATCGTGGGTAACCTCAAATTTCCTGTGCCTGCCCACATGCGGTAAAACCCACAGTTCAGAAGGTTTGGGGGCACAATTCATATCATACCCTCTGTTCTGGTACAGGTTACTGAGGAAGGTGGCACTGTGTGCAATTCACTGGACCAAGAGCATTGGCTGCCACCTCCTCTGGCCATGAGGCTACTCTTGATCATTGCAATTCTGCTGCTTCAGAAGACCACAGGTAATGCTGAGCTTTCCAGGGCTCATTCAAATCAACAATGGGATGAAGTATTTCTAAGAAAGCAGAGGAATTTCATAATTTACAGTAGGAGATAGGGCCCTAGGAATGGCTGATGTTCATCCAACATCATCAGAAATTCCCTCTCTGAGGCCTTCTACAATGGTACTCTTCTTTGAAAGGAGGAGTCACATTACTGTAAGAAGAGTCATCAGTCCCTCTGGAAAGATCTCACTGTAGAAAGGAATGAGCCCAATATCTATGGATGCCCCAATTTTCTTTGGGTACAGATTTACTCTGGCATCTAGTCATATTTTCTTCTACTCCTATACATATATACATACACACACACACGTATATCAGCCTATTATAATATATATGTATATTGTATATATATATGTATGTGTATACACATATATGTATATGTATATATATGTATATATACATATATGTGTATATATATATATATATAGTGAAGCATAGAAGTAAAGACTTTAGAGTCAGGTTTGAAAACTTTGTCAACTTTGAATAAATGAGGAAGATTTTCTGGGCCTCAGTGTCCTAATTTGTGGAGACTGACAAGGCTATGGGGAGATTTTATTAAATCATAAAACACTTGCTAAACATCTAGCAGAGGGCTTTGCATATACTAAGAACTTAAAAATTAGCTTTCTCTCCCCATTCAAAACCAGATCTCTTACATTTGTCTCTCACTTTAGGAATAATAACCTGGGGTTGGAGGCAAGAATGGACCCCAGAAGGGGTTCATTCCAGGGTATTGTACAAACTCAGAACATCCTCTTAGATCACTGAAAGTACTTAGGATTGCTATCTATCAAAAAAGGAAAGGTCTGATAGTGAACGTTAGAGGAATTCTTGCCTCTGGAGATGAAGGGAGAATGAGGGGCCATCAAAGAATAGAACAATCCAAGACTTACTGGCTTTGGATGAAGTGATTCTAAAATATTTTGACAAGACAAGACATAGAAGTCAAAGGAAGATCTGCATTAGCAAAAGTATACAATTCTAATTATTTAATAGGGAAGGGAGACTATTCAGGGAAAAAAATAACTGACTGGAAAAGTAGAAAGTCACTTTGACCATGGTAGTAAGCCTGAAGTCAAGAACATAGCTCAACCACACATTAATGCATAGAAACAAATTCTTATTCTCTGCACCTTAGAGGTGGGGCAGTGGAAAAGTAGGGGTGTTCTGGAAGCATTCAAGTGGAGATAAGTTTGCTGAGGTTCCCAGATGGAACATAGTTCCTCAACCTGGAAAAATGATCCAATTTTTTCATTTTCCCAAAGAAAATCTGATGTCTTGACAGAGTCCATCAGATTCTGGAGACCCAAAACTTTTAAGAGCGAAATGAGTGACCGCTTAGACAAACATTGAGGTTTACCTTCTTGGAGAATCTTCCATGGGATTTACAGGAATATGTTCTGTGGCTCTGCCACATACCCAACCCCTACAAACATCCTCTGGTTTCCCCCTGACTGAAGTTACCTTTCAGTTTCAAACACTGACTGTGGCTTATTGTTCTTTTATGTGCACAGTAACTGAACAACTTAAGAAATGCTGGGGTGACTATACACAAGGACACTGCAGGAAAATTTGCAAAGTAACTGAAATACGTAAAGTACTATGTGAAAATGGGAGATACTGTTGTCTCAATATCTTGAAACTGGAAGAACGTAAAAAAATTACAAATCCACCTCGTCCAAAGCCACCAATATTTGCAATCACATTGCCTCAAGTTGATTATATGTACACAGAAAGTAAGTTAAACCCCATGACAAATTCTACATAAATCAAGTACAATTTTCTGTTCATTGACTTTTCAATCTTTTTCAACAAACTAAGGTGAAGAGATTCATATCTTCTCCCTGCTGGTTCCTCCATCTCCAAAATGACCTTAAAGCAGATTCTAATAAAACTCATTGCCAGTCTTCTGATTCATTTGTTCTTTCATCAGAAATTGAATATTCACTATGCCAAGTAATAAACTATAAGGACAATTCAGACCCATTGAGAAGGAAATGTAACCAGTGCACTAAAAAACCTACAACAAGGAACAGAAACTCAGAAAAGCTGACATAATTCAGAAGAAAAAGTGAAGCCTAGTATTCAGAGAACATTGGTGAGAATGTTTAGGATCAAAGTGGTACATTGTGAAATGTGTAAGATATCAAGAGGTGAGTGTTAGAAAAGGCAATCTGAGTGAGCATAATGAAATCAACAATGAAATGAAATCGAAAAGGACAGGACTTCTCAGGAGAATATACAAATACTTTGGTTTAAGAGCTTCCAAAGTTGAACCGTGGGGAAGTCGAATTTCTTTAGTTCCTTTGTAAAAGCAGTGAGTTGGGAAAATAGAGATGAACAGGATTCCACTACTGTGGAGCTCATTGTATGAGGTGAAGGCAAACATCAATATATAACTCTGAGACAGATTTTTAGTTGCTTCTTTGTGGTTTTTGTTTTTGCTTTATGCGTTACCACTAATAATATATCCTTTTGAAGATTGTGGCCCTTTGAAGTCCAGAGAAAATGTAAAGACCTTGGAATTGGTCTGAATTGCTGAATTAGATGAGGTTTCACTGCTGTTTTGATATGCATGACATTAAACATGAAACATTCCCTTTCCAACTACATTGTTTCTTCTATCATTTCACCACTGTGACATCTACTACTAACTTGTGGTATGCATTCTCTTACTTATCCTTTTATCTCCTGTTCTAGGACTAGGCCAAGATGAGCCTACACTGTTAGGAAGTAAGAAAATGCTTTCAGATTCAGCAGGATGTGACCTATTAATAGGACCCAGGAATCACTTTGAAAGTGTTTCTAATGACGAAAGGTCATCTACTCCCTCTTCTCCAAATCCAGTGACCTTGCTATCACTTCATGCCCTGATTTACTCTTTCCCTCCTCCAGCCCACTCTTAGAGGGAAAGGAGACTGCATCTTCTCTGTGCCTGGGAATAGGGTGTGATTGGGGCTGATGTGGCTTCCTGAAGCTGGGAAAATGCCCTGAGAAATACAGGGTTGTTTTTTTTCTGGAATAGTAACCTAAGAGAAGTATCTCTTTTTATCCCCTCAAAAAGTGGGAAAAGAGGGGTGTATTTCAATGCCTCCTCACTATAAACCTGTATCGTGAAACTCAGGGTTTCATATATCATCCTAATGTGTGGACCAGAGCAAACTAACCAAGTGAAATACTACCATAAAACAGCTTTAGTCATGGTGTGTCTGAAGTATTTGGTTATCTCTAAATCCAACTGTTGAAGTGATTTTAATTGTCCTGTCATTATCCTGGTCTTTACCAATTAAATATTAGTAAAGAGCAAATCTTACAGTTGTAACCCTTTGCTTGAGAAATGGCCCTATAAATAGGGTGTTGTGTCTGGGTCACAGGAAACACAAGCCTACTCCAACCCACTTCAGGAAAGGAGTGCCTATTATAAGAAATGTTAGCAATCACAAGAGGCCTATCAGTCTGCCTGTCTGTCTCTCTCTCTCTCTTCATCCCTCCATATTTTCATATTCATGAGTGAACCAGGATACAACCTAGTATCAAAAACAGTAGGTTCCGTCTCTACTTGTACATCTGTCACTCATCCTGGACAATTAGCTATAACCACAATAACAGGGCCACCTGGCCCTCGACTCTTTCGCCAGGGCCCATAGAAATAGGTTCCGATTAAGGCTATGAGCAATTTTTCTAAGACGGGGTGAATGTCAATAGGAAATGGTTAAATCTCTGCCACCTGACATAGCTCAAGTAGGCATATGTTAGCTTCCATGGTATGAAATCGTCAATAAAAACAATTATAAATATAACAAATATAAATATAAAATCTGTAATCTAGTCTAGTCCTTGCTTCCTACACACTGCTACAGAATTCTCTGAAGCCACAAGTACTAAAAGAAAAGTCCTTATAGGTTCTTAAAATGTTAACATATCCACTTAAATATTTGTCTTTGTCCTCTTTGTGAAACAAGATGGTGAGCAACTCCTAGAAGGGGAATGCCCACTGATTTCCTCAGGCCAGATGAGTAAAACTTAGCTCCACAAAAGTTATTTATAACCAATACTTTAACCAAGCAACACCAATGAATGTTACCGAAAAAGGTGGTATTCTGTCTGGAAAACATTTTCAACCACGGTGACCT
The DNA here is from genome assembly GCA_004024925.1 of Scalopus aquaticus. Classification (NCBI taxonomy): domain Eukaryota; kingdom Metazoa; phylum Chordata; class Mammalia; order Eulipotyphla; family Talpidae; genus Scalopus; species Scalopus aquaticus. The sequence goes on from PVIJ01012804.1 coordinate 41,012, forward strand.
AACTAAAATTTTATCTAGTTCATAAGAAGTTTCTACATATGTCCCTCTCATGTATAAAGGTTTAAATTTCACAGTATTATTTTTTCTTATTTCGACTTTACTGAGGAATGGTTGTTTCACAAAATATAAGATTTAAAACCTACATCGTGATGATTTCATATACATATGCATTGAGAGAAGATGCCTGCCATCTAATTAATCAGCACATCCATCACCTAACATACCTATATTTTATTTGTGATTCTTCATTAAGGGCACATTGGCTTACAACGGTGATTCAGAAAGATGCACATGCACCTGTTCAGATGCATGTCAACCACGCCACACACACCACTGAGGCACCCACAGTCCTTCACCATAGTTCATTAGGAAGTCTTCCACCATCGCTCTCCACTCTCCCTCTTCCCCACTCAGTTTACAGTCAGATTCCTAAGGTTTGCTTTGGTTTGGCTTTGTCTAACTTTTTGTTTTGTTTCTCTCTATTCGACATATGAGTGAAAACATCCGGTATTTGTCTCTTTCTTTCTGGTTTATTTCTCTTAGCATAACCCCCTCCGGTTACATCTGTGTCGTTACAAATGGCAAGAGTTCATCATTTTTTTAGCTGGGTAGTATCCCAGTGTGTGTGTGTGTGTGTGTGTGTGTGTGTGTGTGTGTGTGTGTGTGTGCGCGCGCGCGCGCGCGCGGTTCACATCCTAACCCACTCATCTGTCCTTAGGTATTTAGGTTGCTTCCATAACTTGACTACTGTAAATAGTGCTACAATGAACATAGGTATGCATATATGCTTTTGAATTCGTGTTTTTGCATTCTTCAGATAGATACCTAGGAGTGGATTATTGAATGATACGGTAGACCTATTTTTAATATTTTGAGAAACCGCCATTCTGTTTACCATCAGGCTGTGCTCCCTTCTCTCACCTTTATGAACTGGTATTGACTTTGTAGAACTCACCGACATTGCAGTCTACAGGGACTTAAAACCCCAGAGAGGAGGGATATCAGCAGTGACACAAGCACACACCAGCCCTCCGCCCCCACTCCCACTAGTGTCTGGACCCGTCCAGACCCTCCCTTATCCCCTGATTTATCCGCTGCAAGATCGGGTCTTCTTCAGCTCAGAAAGGCTGAACATCTGAAATTACATAGGCGCTAGAAAAAGCTTTAAAACACCCAAGCACCACCTGCTGGAGGAGTCGAGGTAGTGCAGATCTCTAAGTTACCGGTACAGTCACTTAAAAAAATAGGGAAATTACAAGCAGCAAAATGGGCAGATAGGAAAATAGGACACATGGCACTTGAGACCTAAAGAGAATGTGACATCACAAGAAGAGAAGAACCTTCCAGAATCGAACCACACAGACATGGAGGATTTTATCCTCCCATCAGATTCAGAGTTCAAAATAACCATTAAGGGAACATTTAAGTTCTACTTTCTTAGCAAATTTCAATTATGTGATACAGTTTTGCCAACTACAGTCACCATGTCTTACATCAGATTGTATTCATCTTATAGCTGAAAGTTTGTAAATTTCACACTAAATATGCCTCAACTTTCTTTAGAATAATATGTCAAAAAATTATGTCAACTGGGGCCTCCCTAGTGGCAAAACGGATTAAGTCTCAGCAGTATGAAGCTATCTGCAACCACTGCAGCATGAGTTCAATCCTGGGCCAGGGAACTTCCCACATGGTGCAGCAGACCTCTCCTGCCTCGCCCACTGAGTCCCTCAGCAGTGTACTTCAGTAGATCTACCTGTTCTGCTTCCCACTCTGTCTCTGGTGAATCCTCTCCCCACCCCCACCCCCACTGACTCATTAGACCTATCCCAATAAATGCTATGAAAATATTCAACTACCGTACCTTCTTCTAATGAACCTGTGGTTGGTAGCAAAACCTCTGTATTCAGACATACAAAGATGGGACACTCAGATCCATTTAGACAGATGTAACCTCACTGAGAAGAGAAATACCTGAAATGCTATGAAAGATTTTTGTATAGAAAATGAAGAACTCATTCCCACCTATAACATGTTCACTGCATCTCTATAATACTCATCTTACTAGTATAATGTCTGGAACATAATAACTATGCCTTTATATTTTCAGTGTTCAAAAAAGTGAGTGACTACATCAAATACATAAATCCAGGGAAAAGCATAGAACTTTATTTTATAGAAAAACAAGTTTACAGAAAGTAGTAGATAAATCTCTTGCCCTAACCTTCTGATTAGGTGACACTTTTGATTTGGGAAGAGTGGAGACCAGTGGAGCAAGCACTTGCTTTATGGCTGGATTGTGAAAATTGTAATGGTGGGCAAAATTATATAGTCCATCTTCAAATCAACTGGTTTAGAAGCTTGAGGTAACTCTGGAGAGTCCGGGTATTTTTGGCTTTGTCCTTCATTAACACAACATAGTTTTCCATTTTTACAAGCTACTTCATATATTTCCCCCATTCCACATTTCTTCCTACAGTAGCCTCTTACTTTATTAAAGCATTTTCTGGGACGTGCCATATCTGTGCACAAAAAACAACATTGAACCCATGTTAGTTCCTGAGAAAGATGAGAAATCTGTGATTCCTCACAAACGATGGCCTCTTATAGTTCTAAAGTGAATCTTACGCTGAGAAAAGAAAACTCAGGGCATCCTCCTTGACAATCATCCCAAATTAGAGACATCCAAAGTCTCCTAGCTAATACCCAATTAGCTCAAAGAACATTAGAATTGGTGTAACGAGGGCCTCCCTGGTGGTGCAGCGCTTAAGCAACTGCACTGTGGAGCTGTCGGCAGCAGTGATGCAAGTTCGACGCCCAGCCAGGGAGATTCCCACACAGCGCGGCAGACCTCTCCTGCCTCGCCTGCTGCTCCCCTCAGCAGTGTGTTTCAGTGGATCTGCCTGTTCTGCTCCCCACTCTGTCTCTGGTGAACCCTCTCACCGCCTTGTGCCTCTGGCCTGTACCCCAGCTTGTATGCATAAATAAATCAATAAATCTTTAAAAAAAAAGAATTGGTGTAACGAAAAAGAAGAGAGAATTTAATTCATGTTGATGAACTGAAGCTAAGTTCTACCACTTGGGCCATGGCAAATCTGACTGTGGTGTTCCTGCTCCAAAGTCAGTGCTCTCTCAGCCCTACCCCAGTCTAGTGTTTCCAGAGAGTACTAAATTCTCACCATTAATCACATAAGTAGATGCAATCATTTTTTTTATTGATGAAACTTCCAGAAAATCATCTAGGAATAGCATTGCTTAGGTGTGTCTAGATAAACTGATATTATTTCAGAATTTCATATTAAGTCTTACCCATTCAGTACAGCCCAATTCTATAATTGAAATCTTTCGACTACACAATTCAGAGAAAAATTCACTTTAAAAAAAAATCACAGACAGGACTTTTAAAGTTAACGGTGTAATTGGGTTTTACACTCACTGACATGGCTATCAGAAATCTCTCCTTGCTAAAACCTCATGAGTCTCAGCAATAAATGCAGCTGAAAATTCCTTCCCTTTCTCAGCCCCTATAGTTCTCCATTACCACCTGTTCCCTCGTGTGCTCTCTCCCTTCCTCTTTCCCTTCCACTTTCCTTCTTTCCATCTTTCTCTTTTCCTGTCCTTCTCCTTCTCCCTCTCCCCACACCCCTCTCCTTTTGATCTCAAATAAATGTGGTTGCCCAGGAATTAAATTTAATTCCATCTGTACCTGCCCCTTAGAGATCCGAATTGTCACCTATTTGCAGTATTGCATTAAGACTCTAAGTCTCCTGTTTCCAGTTTTTTAATTTGCTCCTGAACACAAATTTGGACAAGCTCATGGAACACAGAGATGAGCACAAAGATATGTACTCTCCATCCTAAATTTCAGAACCAGGGAGCATCTCTGAAGATCAGAGATCATTTTTAGGGCCACAGAAAGACACTATGCCTTCCCACAGGAGCAAAGGAGAATGGAACTCTCGGTGACAGAGCTCAGACCATGAACTTGGTATATTAATAAGCTCATATAATTCTCACATGAAATCATTATGAAATTATACTTACTGGACAGATGAGAGTATTTCTATTTAAAATATTCTCAATTCATACAACTAATCAGTGATAGACATATATTTTAACCTCACATCTATAAGACCCCAAAGCTTGCACTATTTTAATTACTATTGTAGCATAGACTGAGCATGAATTTAAATGGAAAAAGATACCTGGCTGCAAACTACATTCAACATAGTTTTGATGGGTTCATTCCTAACTTTGGAAAGAACTCATCAGAGTATAGCCTTGATCTCTTCTTAACTCTCTGGATGCTCTCTTCTAAGATACAGACAATAGTTAGGCACCCAGGAGAATAGGTACTTTCGATGACATTGGCAAGATATCAACAATCTTGAAGACCCTGACTCCACTCCTATGAACAATATTATCTCCCAGGATTTCATGGCACATGTGGACAAATTACCTGTGTGTATCTCAAACAGCAGAAAAATGAGAACCAGAAACAGCTTCATATTTATGGACTTCCCAAGAGAAATAGGCAGCAGAATTTCTTTGTCCAGTGATCTATCTCACATAGAGTCTCCCAATATTAGTCAGAGTTTTGGGTGTTATTGACATTCTGAGCCTTATTTTAACCCACATGAATGGACAGGAAATTCAACTCTGCCCCCACCTACATTCCCAAACGTTGAGTTCACAGTCACAGAGCATTCCATCACATCACACCTACACAGTCATAGAACATTCTACCACATCACACCCACTCATCTTTCCTCTGGAGAGAGTAGGAACAGTTATTTCTCTACTGGTGTTATCAAGCCATTTAAGTCAAAGTTGATCATATGTCCTGGTTTTCAAGGGACAGGTCATATATGACAAGCTTACAGCTTACATCATACTCAACAGTGTGTAACTATTGCTCCAGTGTCCCATCCAATTAGTGCCACCTTTATCACAAAAGTAACCTAGTGTAGAGGATTAATTAATTAATAATCACATAAGCACATTCAATAATTTTTTTATTTATGAAACTTCCAGAAAATCATCTAGAAATAGCATTGCTTAGGTCTGTCTAGATAAAATGATATTATTTCAGAATTTCCGGTTAAGTCTTACCCATTCAGTACAGCCCGATTCTATAATTGAAATCTTTCAAAATATCAATTTTTTCATAACCTTATATAGAAACCAAATAGTAACCTCAGAACAACAACAACAGAGACTAAAAAAAGATGATATGGACAGAATCCAAACGCTACAGAAAAGGTAGTAATCAAAATATATGGGAAGAGAACAAGAACAAAGGAACAGAGACAAACTAAGCAAAAAATTAAGGAAACAAAATAGATAAGTGGAAATAAATATTTATATAGCAATAATTTTCAAAACCCTTTGGGAACATGCAATAGATTTCCCGTTGGGCAGGCTGATATGGATAATGAAATGTTGCTTTTAAGTCATAGTCTGTTAAAAAAAAAAATCACTCAAAAGTATTTGTTATTGCACCTCCCTCCGTGATCCAAAATAGTCAAACTGCTTTCAATAAATTACGTACAAATGAACTAGAAATAATTTCTGAATTCTGAATTCTACTTATGTTATCTTTCCAAACTGTTGGACAGATTGAAATCAGGCGAGAACAGGATTATAAATTTCCTCTTACAAAGAGTAGGGGAGTCAGGCAATATTCTCTTCTTGTTCTTTGTTTAGGGATGAGAGGCAGCGTAGAAAAATAAGACACACAGACGTAAAAGGAAAGAGAAAACAGGAACCACCATTATCATTCCTGTCTAAACATTTTGGTGTTTTAGTCTTCTAAATGTTCTGCTCCGAAAGTAATTTTGATAATTGGATAAAAAGGAAGATGAAGCAAAGTGAGCTTGCTTGTTTTTAGTTCACTCAGTATAAAATAAAGTCTGCCAGTCAACACTCCCTGAGCACACACACACTCATACATACACTACATTTATGCTTACAATTCAAGAAAAAGACCTGTTGGCAAAACAGCTATACACCAGTGCGGAGAAACCCCTTACCAGCTGCCTTTACTAATTGATCCTTATGCCTAAATATATATCACAGACTAGTTTCAGGAAAACAAACAATATAAAAAAGAACTTAAATGAACAACAATAATAAATAACCTCAAAGAAAACAGAGCTAATACTGAGGATAGAAGCAAGTTATTTAAAATGGTGAGAGGTAAAGCTATATTCCTGAAACTTATGTAGTATTAAAAATGAATGGTAGGGCCTCCCTGGTGGCACAGCGGTTAAGCGTTGCGCTGTGGAGCTGTCAGCGGCAGCGACACGAGTTCAACGCCCGGCCAGGGAGAATCACACATGGCGTGGCAGACCTCTCCTGCCTTGCCCACTGCTCCCCTCAGCAGTGTATTTCTGATCTGCCTGTTCTGCTACCCGCTCCGTCTCTGGTGAACCCTCTCGCCGCCCCACACCTCTGGTCTGTACCCCAGCTTGTATGTATAAAATGGATAAAAGACCTGGAGATAAGACCTCAAACCATAAAGTTTATAGAAGAAAAAATAGGCAAAACTCTACATGACATACATCTCACCAAAATCTTTAAAACCACTTCCCCCATAGCGAAGGAAGTAAAAGAAAAGATAAACAGCTGGGACTACATCAAACTAAAAAGCTTCTGTACAGCAAAAGAGACAATAATTAAAACAAACAGACACCCTACTGATTGGGAGAAGATCTTTGCACACAACACAACCGATAAAGGACAGATAACAATAATCTACAAAGAGCTCACACAACTCAAAAAATACAAAGCCAACAATCCAGTCAAAAAATGGGCAGAAGAGCTAAAAAGACACTTCTCCAAAGAAGAAAAGCAAATGGCCAACAGGTACATGAAAAAATGTTCAACATCACTTATAATCAGGGAAATGCAAATTAAAACCACAATGAGATACCACCTCACC
>PVIJ01012805.1:0-21765 GCA_004024925.1 Scalopus aquaticus
TGCATGTATCCTTTCGGATTAGTGTTTTTGTATCCTTTGGGTAAATTCCCAAAAGTGGGATTGCTGGGTCGTATGGAAGCTCCATGTTTAGCAGTCTGAGGAATCGCCATACAGCCTTCCATAGTGGTTGGACCAGTTCACATTCCCACCAGCAGTGTAGAAGAGTTCCTTTTTCTCCACATCCTTTCCAGCATTTATTATTGCCTGTATTTTTAATGTGTGCCATCTTCACAGGTGTGAGGTGGTATCTCATAGTGGTTTTGATTTGCATTTCCTTGATTATAAGTGATGTTGAGCATTTTTTCATGTATCTGTTGGCCATTTGCTTTTCTTCTTTGGAGAAGTGCCTTTTGAGCTCTTCTGCCCATTTTTTGATTGGGTTATTGGTTTTTTTTTTTTGCTGAGTTGTGTGAGTTCCTTGTAAATTTTTGTTATCAGTCCTTTATCAGATGTATTGTGTGCAAAGATCTTTTCCCAGTTGGTAGGGTGTCTGTTAGTTTTGGTTAATGTCTCTTTTGCTGTACAGAAGCTTTTTATTTTGATGTAATCCCATCTGTTTGTTGAGGTTTTTTATTGGTTTACAGCACAGTAGATGAGTTAGAGCTATAGAACCACACCTTTTCAAATGTTGCTTCCACACCACCACCACCACCGAAGCCTCAATAATGTTCCTCATGGTATTTTCTGGTTATGGGTTCATGCACCATCCCCATGCCTTAGTTTCTGTATTTATCAAATTGGAATAATTCACGACACTGTTACTGCGCAATAGATAAACTAGTGTATGTCAAGCAGATAGCCCATGACTTAGCACATTTAAAAGTACTAAAACTGGAAGGTGTTGTTATTAATGAGACACACTTCCTAAATCATACTCCAGAGTCCAGCAGAATCCACTGGGAGGGGGACACAAGGCTGTGAATGACAATGCATTTCACAAAATGGAAATGGAAACAGCATAGGAAAAGCCTTATGTCAGAATTGGATATGATAGAGACATTGTCTTAAATCATGTTTCTGACAATTTCATTCACACAGAGAGTGAAGTAGAATGAAAGTTCTAGCAGACGTTTTCTACTTGCAAGCATTTCCTTAGAACATATGTCATACAAATGCATGTGTGTGTGCGTGTGTATATACACATGTGTGCTTGTATCCAATTTGATTTGTTGTATTTCCCCACAACAAAATAACAGTGCTCGATACATTTTGATTTGAAGAGAATGGTGACAATTTATGATACTGAATCACTGTGTGAAGTCAAACAACTTTGGACTAAGTTTCAGGAAATAGAACACTAAAAAGGTCATGTTTTATAGCTAAAATTTACTCTGCTATAATTTTGAATAATAAATCACTTTGGAACTTACCAAAAGTTCAAAGCTAGATTTTTCTGTTACCATAGTGAAAAGCAAAGAACTTGAAGATTAATTGTAATCCATTTTAAAACAAAGCTATATTATAAATTGTATAATCATTACTAAACATAACATTTTGAATTTTTACCAATATCCAAGGAATACAGTGTGTTAATGCATATATATATATATATATTCATAAATAAAAGATGACAGCCAAATTCCCCTTCTGCGAATCTTAATATAAAAAGCCTTGAAAAGTTATAAAAATAAAAACAACCAGAAACAGAATTTACCTGGCTTGGCATTACATGCAGGAAGCAATGAGAAAAATATATGCCTTTCAAAGCACTGAAAGCATTTATTTAAGGAGAAGCATCAATGCTTCAGCTCTAAAAGAGACGGAACTGGCATTACTCTTGTGTATAGAAGCCCTCAGTATTATCTTGACCACCTAAACCCTCATTCTGTGGTTTATAATTGCCCTATCTCCTCAACCTCTTATTTGGATATTTCTCTTGCATTTACAAATGCTGAATATTCATCACCTTTCTTAAAGACCTCTCAAAAAGGTGCTTGGATTTTCTATTCTGACTACTTCAAGGACAAGAAGTGATATCTTCATCCTATTTCTATATTGCGACTCCATGATGCTCCTATAAAATTATTTGCTTTTTGGAGTTTATGCCATTGAAGTATATCACATTCTAAATTTCCTTGTTATTCTACCTACTAACATATTGGCTAATCCCCTGACTCAATAGCCAGAAAACTGTTTCTAATAGATCAAATTTATGTTTGCTTTATTTTGAAAAAAAAATTGGATTAGAATGCTGCCATTCTTGTTCACGCAGTGTAGTATCTTTAACTATTTTTGTCCTTTAAAAATTAATTGCAACATAAAACCTACAAACCCTAAAATATTTATTTTCTGCCCCTTACTGAAGTATGCTGATGTGAAATATTGGGCACATTCTCACAGATCTCTCCTTTTCATGCCTTTACAATAACCCAAATAAAACCTCAGTGCTTTGGTATCTTCATTGTCAAAGTCCATAGTATGGTGTCTCCTCCGTGAGACTCACGCATGATCCCTTCTCAGATCTTGTTAACTACTCCATTCCTTTATCTTAAACACAAATATCTTACTCTGTTCACAACTACACTTGTTCTTTTTTGTTATGGATAACACTGTAGAGGTGAATGTGAGGGATAACCACATAAAAGTTTTTAAAAGATTTATTATGCCTACAAAAACTGGGGTGCAGGCTAGAGGTGTGGGGTGGTGAGAGGATTCACCAGAGACAGAGTGGGGAGCAGAACAGGCAGATCAACTGAAGTACACTGCTGAGGGGAGCAGCGGGGAGACAGGAAAGGTCTGCTGCGCCATGTGGGAATCTCCCCTGGGCTGGGCATCGAACTCCTGCTGCAGTGACTGCGGATAGCTTCATAAGCTGAGACTTAACACACACGTTGCGCCACCAGGGAGGCCCCATCATTATTCATTTTTGTTCAGTGTTTACTTTCTTTTCCCAGGTGTAGTCCCCATAGAATTTCCACACCAGTTCACCTGTGCACCATCACCACAGTCCCTTGTGCTCTACCCACCCTCATTTTGGTCCCTCTCCCTCCCCCTCCCCTGCAAAATGTCTCTGATTTATAGTTGTCAGTTTATTTTTGTTTTGTCTTGTGGTTTGGTTTTTTTTTTGTTGTTATTTTTCCCCTATCCCTTATTTGGTTCCCCTATATCCTACTATAAGCAAAACCATCCGATATTTTTCTCCTTCTGACTTATTTCACTGAGCATAATCCCTTCCATTTCCATACATGTTGCTGAGAATGGCGTCAGTTTATCCTTTATGATTGCTGAATAGTATTCCATTGTGTATATACCACATCTTCTTGATCCAGTCATCTATTTTTGGGCATTTGTGTTGTTTCCAAGTCTTACCTATTATAAATAGTGCTGCAGTAAACATAGGGGTGCAGATACTACTCTGTATTTTTACAGAAACCTATGAGAGAGCTAAAGGGCAATTTCTGGCATCAACTTGTTAGAAAAAATAATTCCAAAGTGAAAGAAAGGTATTGCTGTAATAAAGAACCTGAGACTCATGGAACATGCTAAACCACAGCATAAAATGCTTAGTGGAGTATGTTTGTGTTGCCTAACCCCAAGTGAAATGCCCTGTGTTTCTTAAAGGTTTTCCTCTGTCCTTGGGGAATATTGTACTCTTGTCTGTTTATACCACATGTTGTGCCCTATACATTTATCCCAGCCTGCATCATATTGCACCATGGCTAGTACTGTAATTTCTGTGTTTGTCTCACCTGCTGCACAAGAGGGTGAAGAACTTGAAAGCAGGTACACTTTCTAAATCATATTTGTTTCTGCTCCCTTTGATGCCTAGTTTAGTGGCCTTGCTCCACCACTCCACACGGATCTAGAAAAGTATGTCCACATGGTCAGCTGTAAGTAGCTTGAAACTCAGTAGTAATTATTGGCTTTGTTAAACTCATACATTGCAGTGTAGCAAATGCACTTTAGAGCACTTATTCTGTTAGTCAGCATCCACATTTATTCTTTATCTATCTATCTATATATATATACACAAAATGTAAAAGATATAAATATATATATGTATGTGTAATATATAGATATATAGATATATTTATATATAAATATAGATATAGATAGATAGATAGATTTTTATATATATATATATACACAGATATATATATATTTATATCTTTTACATTTTGTATTCCCCTTGAGTAACCCATCACCAATTCACCCGTGATCTGTGATCCAGCTCCGTGGTCCCTTGTGTTCTTTTCTACTCCATTTTGTGCCCTTATCCTCCCTCTCCTCCCCCCCGTTTGTCTCTCTCCTATTTGGTTTCCCTGTAGTCCTGTTATAAGTGATAGCCAGCATCTACATTTATTCTTTGTTTTTTCTTCCCCTGCCAATTTCTTAGGATGGAGGAGCTTTTCAGCAGGGACACCTTCAACTTCCAGAGCCATAGGGCCTCTGGATCCAGCCAAGTCATACAACAAAGCACATAGAAACAAAACAGAGTTGTGAGAAAACTGAGACAGTTCCTCAAGAACAGAAAATCAGACTAGCTTTCCCTTTGCTGTTTCAGAATCAGAAATTCTGATTTTAAGTTTCAGAGTGATTTAAGGTTAAAAATAATGAGATGTTTTAAAACTGTACATTGATGGAAATGATGCAGCTAAAAGAGGTGGGAATATTTTTCCTCCATTCAGGATGTCTTGACATTGCCTCGTATTCATCATTTCTTCGAAATTTTTAAGACATTTTGCCAATAGGTAAATCATCTGAGTCTGAACTAATTCTGACACAGGTAAGATGTAGCTGTTAATAGAGAGATTGTGAAAGGTATCAACAAATCTAAAATGATGAATAATACAATAACAATTAAAGTAAAAGGGTTGCTGCTACTTTGGTTCTACTTCCAGTTCCATTCTTCCTAAATTTGGAATCTCTCTCTCCAACATGAAAGCCAATCTAGTTTTTTTCTTAATTAGACTATCAATTATGTTTTTCTATGTGCTTTATACATTCCATTGTTTTCCATCAAATTTCAACAGTTTGAGTTTTTCAATTTTTTAAATAATATCAAGCAGGAACAGGAGTTACCAATCAAGTGTATATTTTAATTGGTTTTCATTTCTGAGCCATATGAGGTATATTTTGTTAATAGCATGTCAGAATCATAGTGATATATTTCATATATCTATTACTTATGTTGCTCAATCAATGAGCGAATAATTCAACAATGATTTACATCGTTCATACTATCTACCAGACATTTCCATAGGCAAATATAACCAAACACAACCATAGACCTATAAAATCACATGAAGTAGCAGTGGACAATGAGAAGTAAGCAGATGATTTAAATGACTATAGATCTGAGGCTACCACAGTGGGAATGTGTAGGTAGCAGGCCAAAGGCTTGAGGAGGGACAGTGGACTATACTGGAAGATTATGAGTGCTTTGATGATGGATATGATACAGTAGCATACAACTGTACCTATGAATCATGTACAGTGTTGTAAACCAACCTTATCTACATAAAACATGATACAATATAAAAATATATATGAAAGTGATAGTAAAAGTACAGGCAATGCAAGAATGGCTTTAAGAGTTGAAAATGAACAAAGTCTAGGGAGATTAGGAGAGGTTCCTAGAAAAAGTAATAACTGGTTCAAACTCTAAGAATATATATCGCTCCAACCCTCATATAAACAGCAGTATCCCAAGAGCAAGAAGGAAGTAAAAGTATTTCAAGTCTGTCATTGACTTAGTCTTAGATCTCAAAAAATAAGCACCTTGAAATTAAGGAGAAAAACTCCTTAAAGAGCTGTGAAAGGTAGTTAATCTGTTAATTTCCATTTCAAAGGACAGCGATAGAGGGAATAGCACACTAGGATCTGTGCAAAATACTACTCAGCTGGGCCTTCCTCTTTGTGTCTGCTAAATGGTCCAAAATTACACCCTTTTCTTCTTTCCTCATTTAACTTACTTTCTATCCAATTCTTGATTTTTGCCTTTATTGTCTTTCACTTTATACAGCTCTAAGAAATCATGTACATTTTTTTGGTTATTGACTGAATTTTCTGACTCTAATTGTTAGCTATGCCTAAAAATCAATTGGGTTGAAAACCAGATCTTTCAGAATGATAAAATTTATCTCAGAGCAAATAACACAAGGGTAAAGAGACTATTGGATAGGGATTGAGAATGAATGTTTTTGAAGGAAGAATAGGAATGAAAATCATTAAAACAGTAAGGTAGACTTAATTCAGGGCTACCACAATGTGTGTAGGAGGGCTTCAGTGGATTATTGTAGTAGGAGAAGGAGATTGTACTCATTTCCAAACACAACAAAGAAAAGGGGTAATTATAGCCAAGGAGCAGGATTGAGGGGTAGGTATGTTAGTAGGTAGAATATTACTAAGAGAAAATATCAGAGTTAAGGGGGTTCTGGCTAAAGACACAGAATTCTTGCTAAATGCAGGGCAGAAAGATATCAGCTGGGTGATGGTAGGAGATGAGGACTAGGATGAGATATTGAGAGTGATCATAGATGGAGGGTGGGGGATTGTGGCTAAGGTGGCCTAGCTGGATTCTTGCTAAAATTGGCCTCTTGATGACATGTCCAATATGAACCTTGTTGAAAAAGAGCTCAAAGGAACCTGATTGGAATTCATTCAGTGAGAGAATCTTTTTCATTTCCTCTGTTGGTTCAAGGAAAGGGGAGACGGTCTTCTTTCCTTAGATCAATGTAAGTCCATTCCTTATTTGGCTGGCTTTTCATTCATTAAGAACCTGTTGAGTGATGTTAGGACAGGGTAGTAGAGGATGTTTGCTGAATAGTGCTATAAACTCTGTTTTTGATGATTGAGATTTCTATGAAAATTAAAGAAAAACAAATATTAATAGTTGGGAACCCAATTCCTCATTCCAGATTATAACCAGTTGAGATTTCTAGATGCTGGGCTGAAAGATGACAGTGGCAACCTTATAAATTTCATGGTTCATGGTTTAAATGCCTTTGGTGTCCTACTGTGACCTTTCTGCGTGGCCCACACAAAAGCAGTCTCGGGTTGCCGATAATGATCTGTTGTGGTTATTTCTTTAAAGTTATTGGGTTCAGCTCTTTAACTTGCAATGCTTTAGGAAAGGGGCAGTACCAGTTCTCATTGTTGAAAAGACAGGCCAGTAGGAGAAAAATTGGAAATTTTATTTTGGAAAATTATTATCAAATATTGGAGGAAACTACAAGAATTAAGACTCCACAGGATGTGCTAAAGTCTTCCATTGAATTATAAAATTTCTACCATCACCCCCATTTTTAATTTTGTTTATTTACAAAGCAAGTCTAATCTCATTAAATCTGTCCTTATTATTTACAAATGTGCAATAGGAAAGGTAATTGACCACACAGGCCTTTTTTAGTTTTCTTTACTGGAACTTGTCACAAGTAGTCTCAAATTAGACTTTCAAAATCCTCTTGAGTGTATCATTTTTGGTCACTGAGTAGTATTCCATCGTGTATATATACCGCATCTTCTTGATTCATTCATCCGTTTCAGTGCATTTAGGCTGTTTCCATAGATTGACTGTTGTAAATGGTGCTATAATAAACATGGGCACACAAGCCTCTGGATTATGCTGAGCAAAATAAGCTTAAGTATTGGAAAAAGACAAATATCAGAGGGTCTCACTTATATGTGGAATATAGAGAGAACAAACAAAGGGACAGATAAAGTCAAACTTAAAAGCCAACCCTTGAAAACTGACCGTAGAACTGAGGCACCCAGAGGGGAAGGAGGAGGGTGGGGTAGGGGTGAGAACTGAGTGGGGAAGGAACACAGTGACCTATGATGGTGGACTACAACTGCTTTGGTGGCAGGTGCACTACTGTAACTACACCTGAAGAAGGAGATCCTATACTTCCAAAATCCTGACAACAATGTAAACCAACGGTACATCAAAGTACTAGCAAAATAGAAAACAAAAATCAAAATTATCCTTTATCAGCTCATCCATTCCCATGCAACTAACTCTTGTACTGATTGATCTTGTATTAGCAGTTTCAAGAACCCAAGAGTTTCTCCATTAGAATTCTGGAAACGCCTACTCAGTGCAGTGGTAGGATGGTAACGTTATTAAAGCAAGGACATCATGAAGCATGCTGGTCTGTAGCTGACTGCAAAATTTTTGAGAAAAGAAACAGAAGAATGGAAAGAACTTAAAAAATGGTCATGGTTATGGATCTGATGAGATTTCATTTGACAAGGAAATTATTTCTGCGGTATGAAACATTTAAAATAGTAACTCAATTTATGACTGACAATATTATATCAGGATATATCATGAGCAGCAGGAGTATTAACAAATGTATATGAATTTTATACTCTTTCTGAAATATTTATATTAGTAGTATTTACTCATACAACTATAACCTGGGAAAGATTAAGCATCTCTCCCTAATTGATAACACCTTTTTATGCAATTCAACATATCAAGAAAAACAATTTTTTATACATTTATCTTTACAAGATGAAAGAACAAATCCTTTGAGATTTTTCAGGGACCTCTAAAAAACTGTCAAGGTCAGTTCTAGAACAAGAGGATTCATTTAGAGTTTAATTTGGGCGAAGCAACCCTGCTAAAAATATTTTTAAAAGCACATTAGCTATTTAAAAGTAAGAAGTCTTGGTTCTCTTAAATAATCAAGGAAATCATAAAGGTTTATATAAAGCACAGGAAACTGTTCAGATAAGACACAAAATCTTTGTTTGTTAGATAGGTTACATAAAAGATAAAGAAACACCTTTTATAATGTATTATTAAGAACAGAACAGGAATCTAAGATAATTTTATTATTTTAACAGATAGCTAAATTTTGGATTTGTACTGGGGCACTTTTAATATTAAGATTCATTTTTTAAAACCCTATAAAAATCCATTCAATTTTATTACTTTGACCACATATATATGATTTCTTTTTCTATAAACCTTCAATAACTTTCGGTGTCCATGAATATTTGTCCCATATTTTTCCACTTCCTCAGACTAGAACAATCAGACATCTGACATTAGAATGAAATTTTCTTTTTCCTTCAACAAAAACCTATCTTTTATACCTTATCAAAAACACATCGATTTCTTTTCATATTTCAAAGTTGCTTTCCTTCATCCTTATTATTTCTAGTAGTTTTAATTATATATTGATTAGTGATTTTAATCATTATTAACCTTTCCTTTACAGAGGAAACTAGGAAGTAAACAATTGGGAGTTACCTCTCTCATACAAGCTTTATGGGAGATTAGCAAATTTTATGACTATACTACCTCACAGATTTTCTAGGCATGTTTGTCCTCTTAGTACAAATTTTCAGTATGGCCAAGTAAACATTTTTATTAATAGATCCACATATATTTAGATTCTCTATACCTTATAGAAATAGGAATCAAAATATATAAACTTGTGCGTAGTAATTTGTGCTTAATAATTAATGGTTCAGTAGTTTATCTTACTTAGAAATAATCTAAGTCAATCTGTGACTTGACTTAGTTTAACTCTAAGGTTTCAAATTACCAAAAAGTCTTTGTAAACTTTTTTCAGGCAAACATACTATAATACAGAACGAAGCTAGTCATCATCTCAAGTTATTTACCTGCTGACTAATTTCACTAATTAGAACGTGCATGTTTAACCAACCATCACAAAAGCAAAACCCTAAAAAAAGCTGAACACAGATTTTTGGTTTTTTGCTATTGTTTTTGATATACAGGAATGTACATCAAGCAATTTAATTTTACATCTTTACTTTTTTTCCCCTTAGGTTGATTTTATAATTTTATAATCTTAAACTTTCAATAAATATTAGCCTATTTGTCTAGTTAATCCAATTTAGAATGTATGTATATGCATGCTCGTACTATACATAATGCTGACACTCATCAGACATAGCTTTTAACTATTGACCCAACACTATTAAAATAGTCTTAATTGCCAATGATTTACTTAAGTTATGTAAACTTGAAAGGCTTTTGGGTTAGTTCCTATATTTCTGTGAGTTTGGGGAATACTTAATTTATATAAGTGCTCCCATTTCTCTCTAAACCAATTTGAATAGAACTCTGTTAATGGTTTTTATAAATTAATTTGCTAATGCAGTCCAGAGGTAAGAAAATATCACATATCCATAATTTACGCATATAGATATATAAAATTCTATGAAGAGAGAAGGAGGCCAGATAGCTTTCTGTTCTAAAATTTTACAGCACTTTCGCTGTAATATTTTTAAGTGATGGCAATATAGAAGGTGATAAAAGAATGAAAAGAGGTGATGGGAAATCAGAGACTTTTGGGGAGCCAGACTGAAGAGATCTTAAGTTTCTCAAAAAGACCATTGAAGTTTCACATATAAGAAGAAGGTGGACAGAGTTTGTGAATTCTAGGCAGCAGGGTTTTAAACATAAAACATTCTTAAAAGAAATTCACCCGTAAAAGTAAAACTATATCACTGTGAAAAACAGTGCTGTGAATGTAATGCAAGATCTGATTGAGATTCCAAGGAGAACTCTAAACCCAATTTTTTGGAATATAAGGTCCTTTCATAATATAAATCTCTCTAGTGCTTTTCCCCTTTCAAGGCTCTCTGGTGGTTTTCCAGTATTATCGGAATATAATCTAAACTCTTTTTTGTCCTGTGCTTCCCTGCTTGTTCTAATTCTTGCTTATCTCTTGATTGCAGGGAGTATTGCAAGCTTAGTATCGCTCACTGCTGCAGTCTTGTAAGACACTTTGCAGTTCCTTGAATGTGTCAAGCTTGTTCCTCCCTCAGGACCTTTATCCTTGCTGCCTGCATTGCTCTTCTCTCGGATTTCAGAGGGCACATCCCCCACTTCATTTCAAGGCTCTGCTCAATATCATCTACTCAGGGAGGACTTGACATCTTACTTGAGTCAGCCCCCCGTTTCTTTCACTCTCTAGCTGCTTACCTTAGTTTTCCTCAATACCTACAACGATAAAATGATCTGGTTGGCACAGTAATAATATCACTTTCCATTATAAAGTATAGTCCTGGGCACCTAGAGAGAATCTGGCACATAGTAGACTCTTAGCTTATATATTCAAAAACATAAATGAATGAATAATCACTAATTATGCATACTTAATGACTAAAGGGTTCGTATTCATTTAGAAGATTTAGAGAGTGTTATCTATTTTGAGGGATGGTCACACTTCAAACATTCAAATATTTAAACCTTTTCCATGAAGCATGTACACTAACATATATGCTAGCCTTATATAGTCTGGTAATATTACCTAACAGAGAAAAAAAGTCCATTGCCATAGGAAAATACCAAAATGCATGGCTTTTTTTTTTTCAGTGAAAGTAAGCAATACATAGTCACAGCTAAGATCAGTTATTTGATGGTTCTTAAACAGAGGAAGGCTAAGCCTTGTCTTAGACTGAAAAAACATTAGTTTATGTAATTCCAGAGATCAGTTGTTTGCTCAAACCCACACAGGATTATAATTGAAGGTCACAGTAAAACCCATTTCGCTTTATTTCTAATTGGAATAAGGGAAATGTCTTATGTAGGTAGCCTTCTCACATAATCAGTAATCCCTAAAACTCTTCTTACAAGCAATTCATTTTACGTTTTCCTTTTCTATATTTTTTTCTTAAATTTATTTACAAATGTAATTTTACAAAAATGTGACACTTGCACGCATATGTAAATGGATTGTGTAGTCATCATCGTCTTCTTTATATTATGTGGCTCCTCTTTCCTCTCATTCCGAGTAACCTTGCTTTGTAACGCATGTTAACAAATGTAGTTGTATATGCATTTATGCTACATACATATGCATACACGCATGTGCCTGTGTACACACACAAATCTATGCGCATCATATTCAAGTAGTAAAAAAGGAAAACAATGTGGAAAACCTTTGAAAAAACTAGAGGGGCAAAAAAACTTAGCTTTAGAGAAACAAGGATAAAATTTACAGTGCATTTATTGTCAGAAATCATATAAGCAAGAAGAAAGTAGAATGAAATATTCAAAGTACTGAGAGGTTAAAAAATACTAGAATTCTGTATCCAACAAAACTTTTCCTTAGAGAGTGAAAATTTCAGATAAACAAAATTCCTAAAAGAAATAAACCAGCAAAGAATGGCCCCAGGATTTAAGGCCAATCTACAGAAGCCAATTGCATTTTAAAGACACGTAAAAACAGTTGAAATTTGAATTAAAAAGCATGCGCCAAAACAAACAAAACCCTTTGAAACTGTGCCAAAAAGTGAAATACTTAGGTATAAATCTGAAGAATCAATGTGTGGGGAACTGCAAAACACTAGTGAAAAAAATGAAAGATCTAAATAAATAAATCTAGAGTCCATATTCATGAATTAGAGAACTCAGTACCGTGAGTAGGCCTTCCAATACTATCTAGACATTCAACACTTCCCATCACATCCAACAAGTTATTTCCTAGATATTGCCAAAGTGATTCTGGAGTCTACATGGAAAGACAATTAAAATAGCCAACACAATACACGTTTACTTCATTTTATTGTGCTTCACTTTTTTGCACTTGGCAGATGCTATGTTTTTTACAAATGGAAGGTTTTTGGTGGCCCAGCTTAAAGAAAGTTTGTTGGCACCACTTTTTCCTACATCATATGTTCACTTCATGTCTCTGTCACATTTTGGTCATCCTCAGAACATTTCAATGTTTTCCATTATGACTCTATAGATTATGGTGATCTGCTGCCCGTGATCTTTGATGTCACTACTGTATTTTTTTTGGGGGGGAGGAGGTGTCACAAACTGTGCCCATATTAGTCAGCAAATTTAATCGTTCCATCTTGTAGGTGTTCTGATTATTCCATCAACTGACCATTTCCCAATCTCTCTACCTCTTCTTTGTCCCTGCTCTTTCCTGATACACAGTGATATTAAAGGTGATATTAGATGCCAATGAGGATTTTCACAGCCAGATAGAATTCGATACCTGACTTCAGAGCTTCAAAGGACAGGCTAACTCTCTTGTTAATAGGTTCATGCAGCTGATGTCATTAAGTTGAAGGCAGTGTTTACTTACCCTTCTGAAAATCCTAGGATGCTCAAGAACTATGCTAACTCTGCTCTGAGTTCTATAAATAGAAGAACAAATCTAGATGACAGCACATCTGTTTACAACATGGTTTACTGGCTATATGGAGACCACTGCTAAGACCTACTGTTCAATAAAAGTATTCCATTCAGGGCCTCCCTGGTGGTGCAGGGAGTTAAGTCTCAGCACTATGAAGCTACCCAGAGCCACTGCAGCATGAGTTTGATCCCCGGCCAGGGAGCTGATCCACATGGCACAGCAGACCTCTCCTGTCTCACTGCTCCTCCCCCTAGCAGTGTGTTTCAGTAGATCCGCCTCTTCTGCTCCCCACTCTGTCTCTGGTGAATCCTCTCACCCCCCCACCTCTGGCCTATACCCCAGTTCTAGTATGGATAAATAAATAAATCTTTAAAAAAAATTTTAAAACGTTCCATTCAAAATAGTACTAGTCATTGACTCTGTACTTTGTTATCCCAGAATGCTGATGGAGATGCACAAAGAGATTAATATTTTCGTACCTGCTGATACATCAATTCTGTAGCCCATGGATCAATTTTTGAGTCATATCATGTAAGAAATACAGTTTACAAGGTCATAGCTACTATAGATGGTGATTCCTCTAATTGATCTGGGCAAGTCAACGGAAAAACTTCTGGTGACGATTTACCATTCTAGATACCATTAAGAACACTCACGATTCATGGGAAGAGGTAAAAACCATTAACACTAACGGGAGTTTGGAGAAGTTAATACTAACTTTCATGGACAACTTTGAGGGGTTCAAGACTTCAGTGGAGGAAATGACTGCAGATGTGGTGGAAATAGAGAACTAGCATTAGAAGTGGAGCCTGAAGATGTGAAAGGAATGGCTGCCATCTTGTGATAAAACTTGAACAGAGGAGGCGTTGCTTCTTGTGGGTGAGTTAAAAAAGTGGTTTCTTCAGCTAGAATCTGCTCCTGGTGAAAATGTGAGAACATTGTTGAAATGACAACAAAGGATTTAGAATGTTACATAAACTTAGTTGATAAAGCAACTGAAGGCTTTAAAAGGATTAATTCCAGTTTTGAAAGAAATTCTACTGTGAGTAAAGTACTATCAAACAGCATCATATGTTACAGAGAAATCTTGTGAAAGAAAGAATAAATCAATGCAGAACTTAAGTGTTGTCATATTTTAAGAAATTGCCACAGTCTTCCCAACCTTCAGTAAACATCACTCTGACCAGCCAGCAGCTATGAACATTAAGGCAAGACGTTACTGCAGTTGAAAATTTTTGACTCACTGCAATAGCATATTTTAGCAATAAAGAATTTTTAATTAGAGTAGCTATATTGTATTTTTAGAAAGAATGCTATTGGTTACTTTATAGATTACAGTATAGTGTAAATATAACTTATATGCAATGGGAATCAAATAAAAATTCATGTATCTTTATTATGATATTCACATTATTGTGATGTTCTGACTCCGCAATATCTGTGAGATGTGCTTGCATCGACTAAACGGAACAAAGTCAGAGGGTCCTGTTGTCCAATTTAAAGACTTAGTAAGAGGTACTATAATAAAGATAATGTGGTATCAGTGAATTAAAGACAAATCTATGAAACAAACTTAGTCCAGAGACAGACCACAAAGCTATAATCACCTCATTTTCAAAAAGGCGCAGTGGAAAAAGTAGTTTTTCAATAAATCATAAGTGAATCCAAATGCAAAAACAGCGAAGCCAAACCCTTACACTATTTACAAAAATTAACTCAAACCAAATAGAAGTTCAACACCCTTCACCCCACACTCTTGGGTGAAGTTTCACCCTCTCTGTAATAGAGATAGATTGTCGCGTTCATACTGATCATTCCCTCTGGGCAATTCTCAACCTCCTATTTGTTGTTGTTGTTTGCTTTGCAAGAATTAATGCTCACTCTCCTGTAAAGGTCTATGACTTTTGACAATGAAAGCTATGTTTTCACCATAAAATATCATAATAGCATATTGGAACACTTACATCACCCCCAAAATATCCTTTTATTTGCCTTATTCAACCTTCCTCCCAAGTCCACTAGACATCATTAATCATTTTACTGTTGGCATAGCTCTGCCGTTCCAAAAATATATAAATGAAATCTCTTCAGATTAGTTTCTTGACTTTATAATATGTATTTAAGATGCACACATGTCTGTGCCTGAATCTGTATCTCATTCCTTTTTTATGGATGAATAACATTATATTGCATTGATTTACCGTAGTTTGTTTAATCATTCAACTATTGAAGACTATCTTATATCCAGTTTTTGGTGACTATGAATAGAGCTGTTATAAATACTTATGTGGGTTTTTTTTTTGTTTTGTGTGTGTGTGTGTTTGTTTGAGAGATAGTCTCAACCCAATTGATAAATACCAAAGAATATGAAGATTGAATTGTGCGGTACGCCTTTGTTAAGCTTTGAAATAAAAACTGTCCTCCAAAGTGGCTGTACCACTTTTCATTCCCGCAAGCGAGGAATGAGAGTTCCAGTTACTCTGTGTCCTTGGAAGCAATTGGTTTAGCCAGTGTCTTGATTTTTAGCCATCTAATAGGTGAGCAGTAGTATCTCACCACTGCAATTTAAAATAGCTAGTAGCTATTTAAAAATGAAAAATGACAAATGATGATGAACCATATTTTGATATGTTTAGTTGCCATCTGTATATATTTTTGTAATATGTGAGTTCAGATTTTTTATCAGTTTTTAATTTGGTGGTTTGTTTCGCTTTTGTTGAGTTTAAGAGGTCTGTGCATATTTTAGACAAATATCTTTGGTCAGCTGTGTTATATCAGTGTTTTCCTCCAGTTAATAGGCTGTCATCTTCTCTTACCAGGCCTTTCACAAAAAGGTAGATTTGTGCTTAATAAATTCCAACTTGTTTTTTCTTTCATAGCTTCTGCTTTTTGTATTGTATCTATCTACAAATTCAACGGCAAACACAAGGTAGAATGTCTCCCACTTTCTTCTAGAACTTTTTTAGTCTTGCATTTTACAAGCCTAAGCAATGAACTGAAGTCTTTCATATATCATGCTTGAATTTATTCTTTTGTTTTAAAATTTGCTTGTATTTCACTGGACTTAGAATATCATCCTTTATTTTCTCTTCAAACTGTATTGATTACTCACGTGTTTACATAAGTATATAATTTGGAAGTGTAAGTTCACACCCCATATGTGCATGTGCTCCGTTCACCTTCCACCAAAGCTCCAGTGCCAATCCCCTATCAGTCAATGCAGATCCTTGAACCATTTAGTTCAACATGGGAAGGGATTTTTAACATATATGTTACAATGAAATAGCAATGAATGAAATCATCTTACTCCAGGCCTGCTGTAGTTGGATTTGCTTGACTGATTCAAGAAAGTGGGAGGAATCTGAATAAATCTGAAATTAGTGGTAGCTCTTTCATTTACCAAACATCCATTGAGCACTTGTTCATCGGGAAGCCCTGTGGTAGAAGAGGAGATATTAGGGCCAAGAGGCGCAGCAATTATATCAATAAAATGGTGAGATATCCTCCAGGACCTGAAGAACAAGAAAGAATAAGTGAGGAGATGGGACTCCAGATGAAAGCTGGAGGGGCAAGGGCGCTTCACGGCAAGTGGTAATTTGGGAACTCTGCTTTATCAATTTTTCTGTGAATCTAAAACTGCTCTAAAAATGAAAATTTATTAATTAGCAATGCTTTAGTCAATGCTGTTTCTCCTTTCATAAACTTTTGAATCAGCTTTCTGTGATCATAAACCATCTGGGATTTGGGTTGTCATCACATTGGATGTTGGCTTGATAAGACTCTCGGAATACAGTGTTTCCCCATTTATTTAACCTTCTCTTTTGTTTTTACTAATCAGTGTTTTTAAAGATTTTGCATACAGATTCTGTCCATGCTGTATTACATTTATACTTAGAAGTTAATTTTTCAATTACTGAAAAATGATATTTAAAAGTTCTTTGGTTCCAATTTTTATTGTTGTTGTTTAAGCATTCCTTGTCCTCCTCCTGAGAACAGGAAGAGGAGTCTTTCCTTAGAATGTTCTCTATCCACACTGTGTATGCAATTCTTCAATTTGGCATCTTAGTGTCCAGGCTGGAAGACACAGAAGAAAACAAAACACCGGAAAGTCACCACCATATTAAACTTATTTTGAGTTCTGGTTTCTTTCCTTTATTATCCTGATACCACTTTACTTTTTTAGTATAAAGTTTTCATTTAGAAAATAGTTTTAGATTCACAGCAAATTTCAAGTGGTACAAATAGCCTAGTGTCTGATATTTAGCATTTTTCTTAAACAGAGCAATATTGATATTTTGTTATTAACTAAACCAAATTTTATTCATATTTTCTTAATTTCTGCCTAATATCTTTTTCTGTCCCGGAATTGCTTCCAAGACACCACCATTTAGTTGTTAAGTCTCCTTAGGTACCTCTGGAACGGTGACAGTTTCTCAGACTTATCTTGGTATTATGAAATAGACAGTTTTCAGGAGTGTGTTAGATATTTTTTAGAATGACTCTCAATAAGGATTTTTCTCTGTTTTCATGATTACACAGGGGGTTTGGGAAGGGAGACTCGAGAGGTGGATTGTCATTCTACTATCATTATATCAAGGATTGACATTAACCTCGATTAACTGGCTAAATGTAGTGTTTTTGCTAATCTCTCCCCCATGCCTAACCTATGTTCTTTTTAAAGAACTCACTATGTGCAACACACACATAAGTGGAAAATTATACTTGGCCTCCCTTGAAGGCGGAATGCTAATTAAATGATTTGAGTTTATTCTGCAGCAAAGTTTTTTTCTATTCTCTTTATTTAGAATTATATATATCATTATGGAACCATTAATATTTTATTGGTACTCTGGGTTACCATCCAGTGCTACCTTTCATTTTGTTGCTCAGCTTGTTCTAGTTCTGGTTATTGGGAGTTCTTTTAGTTGACTCCAGTGTCCCTTTGACAGCTGCCAACAAGTTTTTGTTGTTTTAAAATTTTGAACACTTTGTTTTTCCTCTGACAGTACAAACTACAAATTACCCTAGGCCCACCATTTATACCACTTGTCTCACCCCTGCAGCCAGTAATTTATTTCTCCAAGTATCCATGGTTTATTTTACTGGAAAATGATGTCAGAAACTAATGCTAAGTATGTTCATTATTACAAGATATCTGTGCTTCTAGGTCTTTTAATCTGACAGTGCAAGGAAATTCATGGGTATGTATATGTCCCACTTTTTAGTGGCCTCAGATAAAGGTACCAGGCTTTATTCCTATACAGGCAATTTTTTTGCTATTTGTTATTATGTTAAATAATGCAAAGTTTTGCTTTTTTGTACATGTATTTTGGCAAATATATACACACATAACTATCACATATATGTTTTGGAGAGCAACTTCTGCTTAAATGTATCTAACACATATTAGACATTCCATACTGTTCTCCAAAGGGCTTATAATAATCTATATTTTATCAGCATTTTATTAACATGCTTTTTGCTCCACATGTATGCTAATACTTGTTCACAATGTTAATGTAAATTTCTTATTGAATGTGTTATACATTTAGAATATGCCAAAATTACAAGTGCATGATATGATAAATTTTTACATTGAATACAGAGTTTGAACTATCATAAAGAACAAATGGAAAAAAACATTATCTACACCCCAGAAGCCTCTCCTCTGTCCTATCAGTCATTAACCACACAGCAATAAGCATTACTTTGACTTCCATAACCATACATTAGTTTTGCTTGCTTTGTCCTTAAAATTCAATTTCATGAAGCAATAAGTTCCATATATTATAAAAGATACCTTTCATTTATACAAATCAAATTGGTAGTTTTTTAAAATCTCACAAAGTAAACTGAGACACAGCTAGTTTCACTGGAAAAATTCCACAAAACATTTAAAGATGAGTTAATACCAATTCTTCAAAACTTCCCTCCACCCCTGGGGATATAAATGAAGAGACAAATATTCAATCAGTATGTAAAAAGATGCTCAACATCTAGAAACTAAGTGCTCCTCACAATCTGCCTCATAAAATGTGAAAGCAAGACGTGGAAGGATTAAAATGTTTCCAAGTAACTTAATAGCCTCAGAACAAGGCTCAAAACTGCAGAATACAGAAATATTAAGCACAATGGTAAAAACATGATGTGTGAATTAAAAATTCCTAAGTAGGAAAATATGATCCATAAGCAAGAAAAAATGAATACAATGAAACTGACCTAGAAATAACACTGATGACAGATTTAGTTTAAAAGGCATTAAGGTAGTTGTTATACTAGATCCCATATGCTCAGAGAGCTAGAGAAAACATGGGCCATAGCCTGTAGAGGAAGAAGAGGCATAGAAAAGACACATTTTGAACTTCTAGCGAAGAACATTATAAATGGCAAAGAAAAAATATATTTCTAGTTATGATTAACAACCAACTAGATGCTGAGAGGAAAAACTTAGTAAGCATAGAATAAAAAATATTTAAAATTAAATGTTGGGAGAGAACACAACAAAACAAAATGAATAAGATATCAGTAATCTTAAAAACTCAGGCAACCATTATACACATAATTGAATACCCAAAAGAGGGAAGGGACAGAAATGTATTTCGAGAAATAATGAACACATTTTCTCAAATTGGGTGAAAATATAAATGTGTAATTCTAAGCACAAAAATTAAACAAAAGAACCATGAAAATTACATAAGCATCAGAATCAGATGACTTAAAATTAATTATTAAGAGTAAATGTTAAAAGCAGACAGAAAAAATATGTAGGAAAAATTATATGTGGACATGCATAGAATAAGATGAAAATATATTTTCTCATTAAAGTAATGCAAAGAAACATACAATGGAGAAATGCCATTAAAGTGCTGATGGGAGACAAATTCTGCCAACCTAGAATACTAGACATGAATTTTTCTTGAATATTAGAGACTAATTTTCTTAAAAGTTAGATGAAAATATAGGAGATAGTCATTTTATCTAAGAGTCCAACATTAATATAAAATTTAGTGGAAAGATTAACAAGAGAGAAAACTGAAGACCACTATCCCTCATCAACACAGATATACAAATTAATAAAATCTGAACATTGTTAAATGTATTAATTCATATATATTTCTTAAAATATAGAAAAATATGACCAACTGTGATTTATCCCAGGAATATGACTGGTTTTATGTTCCAAAATCAAACATTACAATTCACCACATTAACAGATCAATCAACACAATCATATGAACATTTCAATATATTTAGGAAAAGCACTTGACAAATTAAATACCCATTCCTGATAAAAAGATGTGCTTAAAGGGCTTCCTCAATCTAGTAAAAGACATCTACAAATACCTCCCCGCTACATTATAGTTAATTGTGAAAGACTGATGTTATCTCTCTAAGGTTAAGAACAAGGCATGAATACTCACCCTCAGTGTTTTACCAAACATTGTGTTAAAGTTACCAGTGAATTAAATAAGAAAAAAAAACAAAAAGAAATAGAAGCGTACAGATTAGAAATTAATCAAAAGATATACTTAGATACAAGCTTAACACAACATATAGAGAATCTGTACGTTGAAATTTATAAAATCTGATGAAAGAAATCAAAGAAGACCTGAAAAATGGAGCGGCATGCCATGTTTGGAGATTGGAAATCTTACTGTAGTAAAGATGTCAATTCTCCCCAAATTGATCTTCAGGGTTTAATGCAACTCCTGTCATCATCCATGCTTGCTTTTTTTGTAACAAAGCAACTGGACTTGTGGGCATTTTCCACACAGAACTGATGGCTTCTGTTCACATTCACAAATAGGTACATGCATCATAATAACAGCCTTATTTGTAATAGCCCAAAATTATAAACAACCTAGATTCCACTCAATGGGTAAATAGTTAATATTACCCATCCAATAGTTAATATGGATGTGATACATCCATACCATAGAATACTACTCTGCAATAAAAAAAAATGAATAAACTGGGCCTCCCTGGTGGTGCAAGGTTTAAAGTGCCAGATCTATTGCCAGCCACTGCAGCCTGAATTCAATCCCTGGCCGGGGAGATTCCCACATGGCGCAGCAGACCTCTCCTGCCTCGCCTGCTGCTGCCCTCAGCAGTGCATTTCAGTAGATCTGCCTGTTCTGCTCCCCACTCTCACCCCTGCAGCTCTGGCCTACACCCCAGCTCTTGTATGCATAAATAAATAAATCTTTAAAAATGAGTAAACTCTTGATACATTCATATAACTAGGGAAATATGCTGAGTGAAAAAAAGCCAAGCCCAAAAATTTACATGCTGCATGATTCCATTTATATAACATTTTGAACACTCATAAGTCTCTCAACCTACCTCCTTTCCCTTTTTCTTATAATCCAAGCAGTATCTGTGGTGTTGAAATTGTACCTCAATCTGTTCGTTCATGGCACCGTAACAGCACAAGGATGCTGGCAGCAGCTGCCTGCCAGGACCTTTGATGTCCACCAAGAACTAGTGGCTATATACCCATTTTTATTTCACAGTATTTTTTTTCCAAATTTGCTTTATAGGTTCCATAGTTTAAGCACTATTGTTTCTGAATGTGAAAGCTTGGGAATGTTAGAATAGTATATGAGTTCATACGTTTGAGTTGAACAAGAAATCCAATTGTATATTTCCTCATTTTGTGGAGGAGTGGTATGAATATCGAAGTTTGCTG
>PVIJ01012805.1:21865-48052 GCA_004024925.1 Scalopus aquaticus
TCTCTCTCTCTCTCTCTCTCTCTCTCTCTCTCTCTCTCTCTCTCTCTCTCTCTCTCTCTCTCTCTCTCTCTCTCTCTCTGTTCTGCCTTTTTATCTGTAATTAGAAGCCTTGTTGAGTTCCTTTATTTCTTATGTTTATCTTTATTTTAGTTTTAAGCTTACATAATTTTTATTCTTAGTGGTATTCTCCCCATGCCACAACTTTTTATCAATTATTGTACCTTTCGTTGTTTGTGTGTGACAGTGGAGGTTTGGAAAATTCTTTCCGAAATTGTTTCAGAACTGATGCAGATTCTCTCTGTGGCTGTTCTTTGAGGTCATAACTTTGAAGATGAGACTCATAGCTCAGAAGCGGAAGGACTAGTGCTTTGGTAATGCAATCAAAAAGTTTTTGAAACAATTTTTTCTTAAAAGCATCTTGGTTTTGATGACTGTACTCCTGGAATATGAAAAGCCATCTCCTGGACCCATTCTTCTCGGAAGGAAATGTACTGTAATCAATAGCTGAGATTTTTTTAAGGCCCCTATGAACTATGGCTCCTACTTAGAAAACATGAGCCATGGGTGGAGAAATTAAATTGCTCAGCTATTTGGTTGCCTTACAATACTATCCAAACAACCTAAGCTTTTAAAACCTCTGTCAGTAGGTCTTCTTTTTCCCTACTCAATTATAATTAAGGTTGATGGACTGCCAGAGATGAAAGGAGCAGTGACTTTTCTGCAATTCTCGAAAGTGTTGTATCAGAAGATCAGGCCAGCCGTGCTTGGTTGCTAAGCTCTTTCAGCCCTTCTAAAAGTGAGGAATGTGTGGAGTGGGGTGAATTCAATGAAAATACTCCAACGCCTATGCAGAGGATTCATAAATGAAAAAGGGGTTCATGGGTGACGTGACTACCCATGTTCTTTAACACATCATTTTTAAATCCACAGATGATATTAATACACAGAAAAGCTTGCTCTATTGCAGATTTGTGGCTTCGTTTTCATGCATGGATGTTGATTTTGGCTTCTGAGAATGTAGCGTTTTGATAGCAACCTTCTCAGAAATGTCCACTGTGGCAACAGAATTTATTGAAAAGGCTTTATAATCCTCAGGACAGCCCCACAAAGTCTGTTCATGTCTGCCTTCCATGACAGCTTCTCACTGATATTTTGGTGGATTAGTGAGCACCATTATCTCACCAAGTGACACTCAACATTCTGAACATTAAAAATCATGGGATTTCCATGCACTACTCTGGGGTTCTTTGGGGTTGCATTATGCCAATTATTTTGACTCTCTTTTTATTTTTCTATTCTGAATGGAGTTCTGCAAAATGTGCGATATCAGATTAACCTTAATGCAGAAAAATTCATAAATCAAATTATGCGGATATTAGGCATCTCTTGGTAAAACAAGACTTATTTCAATTCATCAGCTATGAGCTCCATGTGTGCCAATTCATCACTATAGCAATCTTGTCACTTTGTACCTTGGTAAATAATTATTTCCAACTCCAGTCTTCTAAAGGGCTTGGCAGCGTATCTTGCCAGCTGGTCTACATTAATGAAAAAACAAACTGCTTTTGATCTATGGCTATGGTTCATTCTCAGCTGAGTGATATCACACTTATATGCACAATGATTATACTGTTGAAGCTGCATTTTCATATGAAAGCATTTCCTGCACACTTTGTAGAATACTATATTTACTTTCCCAGGAATGACTAGTAGATTACCAATCTAACAATTGAAGAACGGATAGGTTATTTATGTCTGTGGCCACTCTAATAGAAATAAATGGTTTGTCAGAATCATCATCTCTGGGTCATTTTATGCCTTGTGACTGATATTTATGTGCATGCTAGAATCAGAATATCAGAGCCAGACACCAAGAATGAAACCATAATATTCCTTTGGCTGGGCAAATTGTTCTCTGTTCGTTCACTCATCGAATAAGGTCATGTCAAGACAAAGTCAGGATTATTATTTTCCACACATCTATATATCCTGTTCCTGCAGCTTCTTTTGATAGTAGGAGAATGTGCTCTAGGAAACACATATGACTGTTTGATGCTATTATGCTTTTATCTGGGTATCTGCATGTGTGTGTACACAGATGCACGCACACACACACACACACACACACACACACTTTTACTAAAAAAGAAAAGATGGACTCCTGTCACACATGTTGATTTTCATTGATATACCCCTAAGACTTACATAATGTTAGAAAGCACTGATTATTCAAAATAAATTTAATCATCTGGGGATCATATAAAAGTACATTAGAAACCTGGTAAGTCACAATAAAATTACTTTCATGAATGTGACCTAGCCATGGGATTTCTTATTGCCTAGAAAATGCCATTACCTCGTTTCAGTACCAGATTCATATAGATCGGACATCCCTAGCACCTGGACTTGAGCTGGAGTTTCCAGCAGACAGCTCCAGTATATGACATTGACTTCCTATTTGTCTCTGTGTGAGAATGTTCTCTGACCGCCCCCTTCAGGGACAGACTGTAAGTGCTGGGGAATTAACACCCCAGGAGCCACACTCAAGGAATCACAGAGAGGAGTTAGTTGTAAACAGCTCACCTTTTAAATTCTTTAGTAGGATAATTCTGAGACACGGTCCATTTTCTCCCAGAGGATCACCCACAGAATTGAGTTCCAGCATCCCACGGTGGCATCAATGCATTTTTTCTTTTCTTTCCTTTTCCTCTCACCTTTCCTCATTCCCCTCAAAGAATGTCCTTAATAACCTCCCAAATAAACTATTTGCAGGCAAATATTTGCCTCAGAGTTGACTTTTGGAGGAACACAAATTAAGACATTGACTTTAGTCAATAAAATAAGGGCTGAAAACACTAAGGGAAGAATTCTTACACTCTATCCCCAAAGTCAAATATTTTCATCTTACTGCATTCATCACACTTAGCTCTATGATGCGCCTTTCATTTGAACAATTAAAAGGAAAAACTAAAGCTGATAGTGCTGTTTGGGCATAACCATTTCCCAATGTATTTTTTGATACTTCCCCTCTTAATTTTATTTGCTATCACTTCTAAGCTGATAACTCCCTAATTTATAGTTTTACCATGGCTTCTCCTCCCATTCTCTGTTTGCCCTTTGGATGTGTTCACATGAATTATGTTTTTGATGCCGCAAATCAAACATTTCTAAGGCTTAATTCCTCATGCTCTTCCCCTCACTCCAAACTAGCTCTCCTTCCTAACTCACCAGCAGCCTCCCAGCCTCCAGCCTTCAATCATCTGGTCCCAACTCTACTGTGCTCTCCTCGCCAATCTGCAGTCAAGTGTAAATCACCTCATAATACCATGCCCATTTATCTTTGTGTTTCTGTTACTTAATTCCAGCCTAGGTTTAAACTATACTAACAGCTTCATTACTGAACTTCTCTGCCCATTTTGTGACCCGAATCCTTCATATTTAACTGAACAGATTATTCTTCCTAAAACTCTGCCCATTTCATAGAGAACAGATTTCTTAGCAAGCTATTTGAATCCATAGAAAAACTGTATTCAGTCTGCCTTTGCTCCCACCAGTTCCCCATTTGAACAGGCAGCTGTAGGAAGCTAGATTTACTCACTCTCCTTTGTTATATCTAGTATTTTCAATCATTAAATGTTTTTCCTCCAACTCTGTGTCCTAAAGACTTTATTCAAATCTGAATCCTAATTCTAACAAATCCCAACTCTAACAAAGACTTCTAGAATATCACTGCTAGAAAAGTTTAAGCACTTTATTTTATAGATGTGGAAAATAAAGTCTAAAGAAGCAGTGTGATTTGCTTAAAGACACAGAGGCAAGAGGGAGTATAAAAAAGTTTTCAGGGGAGTATTGTCTCAACTGTTCCACGCCATCTCCCTCTGACCTGCTCGGGTAATAGTTTCCATATAATTTGCATGACAATAATATTACTTCAAGTTCATACTGTAGCTCTTTGAAATATCAACTTAAGGCAATTGTTTCACTTCAGCATGTTTTTCCTCTAGGGTAGATTCAAACATCTCTAAGAATGGGAACCATATTTTTATATGGAACCCAAATAATGGTAATGGTTATAGAACATCATCCTATCTTTGGTCTACATGTTATGTGTCAGACACTTGACAAGCTCACTGCATATATAATTCCATTTAAGGGTTGTAACAATCTGTGGTCAGTACCATTATCATTGCCTTTGTACCTAAGACAATGAAATGCAGAGAAGTGAGGTAACTATCCAAGGTCACCAAACTGGTAATTATGAGAGACAGCATTTGCAATTAGGTTTGTATAACTAAATTCCAGAACTAACACTTTTCCAATTTGCAAAGTGTGTTGACTAAGTTGGAAATTCTGGATATGAAACGATCGTCTAGTCACTATTTCCAGTTGATACAGAGAAGTGTGAAATTTAATGTGTAGATTTATTGCTTTAACATTTTTTTAACCTTTGGTTTATTATGTATTTACAGTTTCACAACAAAACTTTGATGAGAGATTTCTTACCACAGATGCCCACTGAGGTGATATCTAGCAAAGTCACTGCTTTTGGAGATGGAGAGAATCTCATGAGCTGAGGAGAATAAGGGCAGGAGGGGGCAGGGGAACTTTGCATTCATTTTGAAAGCAATGTAGCACATAAGATATAGGATATAGGATGATAGCTTTGAAGCTAGTATGTCTTGGTCAACAAACTGAAATGTGGTATTATTAATTCAATAACTTCACAAACTCAGTTGCTTGAAATGTTGAATGACATTTTCCACATGCGAAGTCATGTCACTCTAGGCTTTCAAAATCCTTGTTATTATGCAGTTTATATTCTACATCAAAAACCTGTGGTATTGGGCCTCCCTGGTGGCTCAGCGATTGAGCGCTGCGCTGTGGAGCTGTCGGCAGCGCGCAATGCGAGTTCAACGCCCAGCCAGGGAGAATCCCACATGGTGCGGCAGACCTCTCCTGCCTCGCCCGCTGCTCCCCTCAGCAGTGTATTTCTGATCTGCCTGTTCTGCTCCCCACTCTGTCTCTGGTGAACCCTCTCGCCGCCCCACGCCTCTGGTCTGTACCCCGGCTTGTATGTATAAATAAATAAATCTTTAAAAAAAATTAAAAAAAACCCTGTGGTATCAGTGAATATCCACACAAGTAGTTTCAAAGGAGTTAAGTATAATACAATATCATACACTTAAAATTTTCTAAGATGGTAGATCTTAAATCTCCTTCCCCCCCACACACATGTGATAACTATGTAGAGATGATAGATATTACTTAGCTTGGTTATTGTGATTTTTTTCACAGTGTAGACATCCTTCAAGGAATCAGATTCTACACATTAAATAGATACAAATTTTATATGTAAAAGGTATCTCAATAAAAAAAATATTTTAAAGAATAAAATAAAATGCACCATAACTCCCCCCTCAAAAAACAATTATGGCAGATTCTGCTTATATATGCTTCAGTGGATTAATTAAAAGCACAATATCCAAGTTAGACGGGTTAGACTAGTTCCAAACCGTGGTTGAACATCATAATAAACAGTTGATTTTACAAATCCCCATGCCCAGAAGTCACATAGTTTCAGATAATTCAGAATATGTGTGTGACATCCCAGCACTGATATGTTTCCAGGTGCAGCCAGGTTTGAGAACTAAACAACATCCTATGTCACCTTTGAATATTTTCAGTGAAATTGCTTTAAGAAAAATGTCCATTTAATGTGTGTGTTTGTGTGTGTGATAAGGTTATATATTGATTCCTAGTACTTACTGTCCTGGGATTTGCCAAAATATTGTCTATTTTTTGAGTTTTTGTTTTTAATGTAAACTCTTCAAAACCTACATTTTTCTCTAGCAGGTTCAATTAAGTAGCTATGGACATCTGTAGCAGACCTAACATAGTTGTTTTATCCTAGTAGGAAGCAAAACATCTGCAGCTCTAAGTTTGCATGATAACAAAGCTAACATTTATTGAACACTTAGTATGTTTCACATTTTGTTCGAAACACTTGAATTGGTATTAAAATACCACTGTTAACAATCTAATATTTTTGCAGGTGAAGAAATTGAGAAACAGAGAAACAACGTATGGTGTTAAGGTCATCGAGTTGAAAAATTGAAGGAAGGGATCAGAAGTTAGGGTGTCAAACCATGGAAAACTCTAGATTTAATTAGTTCCCTGTAATGCTCCTTAAATGATGATTCATATCATTGTTGGAGGTAGGTGGACCAGAAAAAGTAAGATAATGGTTTCAAGCCCTGGAATTTGATGATATCTATGCTCAGAGAATGCAGGGTAGGCTTTCCAAAGGTGTTCTGAGAAACACTTAGATTCATTTCAAACCACTTGGGGTGTCAGCCCACTGAAAAAGAATGTACTTCACAATGCTAATCTCATATGCCTTACCCAGGATTTGCAAAGGAACCACCAGCAAACTATTTGGAACATCCATCTCTCTATTATGTTTCTGACAGTGGCACCGAAAGACATTAGTTCTCCCCTCTCTTCCTTTGTGGGATCTCAACCCTAGCTGCTCTGCAAAATCAATCAGAGAGCTTTGAGAAACGTTTATGTCTATGATCCACCTTCCCAGAGATACTAAATCAATTAAGACACAGGTATTTTTTTTAAGTTCGCTCAGATGATTCTAATGTTTAACTCAGTACTCTGTCACATCAATCTCCAACAGATAAGAAGAGTACATCTACTCTCCCTAAGTTCTCTTAAGACTATTGTGCTGATTCAAGTTGTTCATGTCTTTTAGCCCAGTGACAGCTTCAGATAACCTTAAGAACTCATGCTTTTATAATCTGCTATATTTTGTGGAGCTCATCTCTACATGACATAACCAATGTACAAGTATGATGTTGTATGAACAGTTTTGAAAATGAGTACAGTAAATAGCCTCTAGGGAAATATGTGAATTATGGAGCTTTTATGGCTGTTTCATAAATGAAAGCCAGAAAACTTTCTGAAGCTTGTTATAAACAGAATATACTGACAGTGCATCAGCGAGCATACATTCAATACAATAATAATTTTGCTTTGATTTTGAAAAGCAAAGGTTCCTGCTTTCGCTGGAATTGCTTATTATGGTTATTAAAGTTAGAAGTAATGAATCCTAATAATTTTGTATGGACTTTATTCTGCTTCTGGGGTTTGAATCTATTGGGCTGTTCTCATGTAGGCACTCCTATCTCTGGGAAAGCTTTCTCAATATTGCCCTAGCATTCCATATCATATATTAAATTTAAGGGCAAGAATTGAGCCTCATACTCTTATAATCACCATAATACAAAGTGTGTAGTAGGTGTTCAATAAATACATGTTGACAGTTGATTGCTTTTCCTCAAAGTTATGACAACTACAAGGAATACCATCAGTCAAAACTATCATTAGGTCTAGGAGGAAGATTTTCACGTATAGTCTGCATGAATATAGTTTCTGCTATATTGTTAAATAATCCTTTATATCCTATGCCTTAATCAGTTTTCACTTGCTTGAATAAGCCTGTTTATAAGTATCTTACTTTAGTATTTGGTCTTGATAGAGTCACATCACTCTTCATATAACACGCCTCCTTGAAATTTTGTGATGGTACAAGATTACAAGATTAGATATAGAATCAGTTCCTGTGTCAAGTGTACATATTGAGTGAAAGAAAACAATTGAATATAAAAAATATAAGGCTGTACTTTGTTCAATTTGGGGGGTTATTTGAATAATGTTAACACAATGTCAATAAGATATTTGTGGACATAAGATTTCAAAAACCACAGTAAAAACACCTATTCAGACCTAAGTCAGATTTATCCTATGAAATACAGTTAGTGGCTTCCTTCTTTGCATGTTTCTGTATACTGCACGTCCTTTACAGTACTGGTAATTGGCATTATTTTCCTGCACACCATTAAACCTGCTCATTAGGGATGGATACCTAGGGGAGCCCAGGTTGATGGCCGGCTTTTACAGTGTGATTTGGTAAAGGTTGCATATTTACCTGGCTTATGAGCTGGAGGCAATCTAAATTATAATCAATGAAGAACAAAAAAAAAAATAAAAGGTGTTTAAGGACACTATTCAGGGATGTTAACAAAATGCCTTGGCTTAATTATGAGTGGATCTGAGGTGTGTTTCACTGTCGTTTTCATTTTTGAGTCAAGCTTTTGTTCTGTGTCCTGACTCTCAGAATCTGAAATGAGGACATTCGGGAGAGGGGATTGGAATTCTCTTGTGTTTGCTTCAGTGCTTTGATTCATTTGACCTAAGGAGACACAGGAGATGAAAACGGCCCGTCTTTGCCATGTCCGCTTTGCTGTGTCACTTCTGTCCTTCTGGCTTCCCTAGGAGAGAGTCACCCCTGGGATCCAGAACCAACTTTTATTGTTGCCTTCTGCATAGCAAGAGGGTGTCGTTTCTTGCTGGTAAAGCATGTGCTTCGGTTTGTTTTCCAAGTTGCGGGGCAAGCCCATTCTTGATTTCTCAGCTCATGGTCAATAAGGGGATGACATTTATTTATTTTTAATGATTTATTTATTTGTACATACAAGAGCTGGGGTGTAGGCCAGAGGTGTTGGGGGGTGAGAGGATTCACCAGAGGCAGAGTGGGGAGCAGAACAGGTGGATCTACTGAAATACACTGCTGAGGGGAGCAGCGGGCAGAATAGGAGAGGTCTGCTGTGCCATGTGGGAAGCTCCCTGGCTGGGGATCGAACTCATGCTGCAGTGGCTGGCAATAGCTTGATGCACTGAGACGTTAACCCCTTGTGCCACCAGGGAGGCCCGGGGATTGTATGTATGATGGGAATTTTATACAGGGAACTGTCTTGAGCATACTCTCTCGAGTCAGAAGGCCTGGCATCAAACCCTGGCAACTTCTGTCAGTTAACTTCTCTACAAAATGGCTATTATGACCCTGCCCACCACATAGAGTTGCTGGACTATTCAATCAATGACTTAATATAGGAAACGTGCTTGTAACTGCCGGCAACCTGGTGAGTCGTATGTAAGTACATTATTTTATGATACTGCGGGAATACAACCTATGACCTTCACTTCCTCGTCTCTGTTCCCCAACCGTTACCAAACCCCAAAATGCAGTGCTTTTTGAACTCTAGGCAGCAACTTATTAGTTGTTTGAGCAATCAGTTTTGTGGAGTTTGACCAGTATTGCTTATTGTTGAAATAGAATAGAAAACACCAGATGTGTCACACAAAGGGTGAGTATTGTTCCATACAATGCTATGGAGTTGAGGCTACAGGGCTGGAATGGGGAGTAGGAAGCAAAAAGGGGCTATAGTGGGGGAGCTGAGGGTACCTGGGTGGTGGGGGTGATGTGTGGGCCTGCATCGGAAGAGGTGGGATCTGTCACCTTTGAGTCACATACAGTGTTGTAAATCAATGCTAGCGCAATCAAAATAAAGCTACAAAAATTAAATAAGGGCCTCCCTAGTGGTGCAACAGTTTAAGCGCTGCGCTGTGGCGCTGTCAGCGGCTGAGGCGCAAGTTCGATGCCCCACCAGGGAGCTTCCCACAGGACGCAGTAGACCTCTCCTGCCTCGCCCCGCTGCTCCCCTCAGCAGTGTATTTTGGTCTATATGCCTGTTCTGCTCCCCACTCTGTCTCTGGTGAACCCTCTTACCCCTCACACCTCTGGCCTGCACCCCAGCTTATATGCATAAATAAATAAAAATCTTTTTAAAAATTAAATAAAATATCACTTCTTAAAAAAATGGTTCAAATATGAGTGTGGGTGTGTGTTGTGTGAGAGTGTCAGCTTACAACTGGAAATGGATTTTATTTGGTGTTTACATTTTGTTTCTCCCAGTAAGCTAGAGAGGAAGGAGGAACACTCCATGAGTGTGTCACCCCTGGGCCAGACCCAACATACCAAAGGTTTGTGTCACTCTAGTTGGTAACCGTGACTGACCAGGAAGCAATTCTGAGCCAGTTGTCTTTGCAGAGGGGTGCACTGGAACTCCTCCCCAAAGATCTGGGGTGCGGGCTTGGGTGTGGACACAGAGTCAGCTGGTAGAAATTCCCTGCACTTTTCGGAATCATTGTGCTAGGCTGTAAGCTCCTTAAGATGCAGTCTCCTTCTTTGTGCTTTTTTTTTTTCTCGAAACCTGCACACTGGAGATGTGTAATACATATTTATCTAATAAATTGCCAAGAATCACATAGACCTGTGCTTAAAGGATGCTGATAATGCTAAAGAGAAGATCTATTCATTAAATAAACGTTATCGAACAACTATTATTGGGGGGGGGAACATGCTTTATAAACAATCTTATCCAAAGCAAAAGAGTTGTCAGATCTGGACACCAGCAAATATTCTGAGGAAAAAAAAACAAACCTGTTTCTTTCTGAGGATGCTGTTCTTTATGATGGATGTTGGCAGCAATCCTTTGTCAGACAGTCTCCAGGTATGACATTGCTAAAGTCAGCAATTTGTCTGCCTGCTTTCTTGGTTAGATGCAAATAGGAGTGTATTTTGCTTTGTACAAAAGATAAAGGTGCAAAGAATACTTATTATTTACAGAATGATTTCTTAAAAAATCCACTTTCATGTAATATAACTCACAAAGTGTGAATAATGTTTGATGACTTGCTCCAAATTTCTCTGCTCACCAGAAAATTCCTCCCAGTCTCTTCCCTGTTTGAATATACATGACTTCATATTTGCAGTAGTCATGTAATGTTCACTGGCTCATCTCTTCACCTGAATAATGCAAAGAACTCAAAGAACTTCCAAGGTAGGTCTTGACTTCCCCAAAAGAGACTTCATGTGTCCTCAACATGATTCTCCCTGCATCAGCGTATCCAGTTGCTCTGATTGATGTTTCATATTTAAGATGCCAGAAGAGCAGCATCCTCTCTGTGGCTGCGCTGCCAGCATTCCTGTGAGAATTTGGTCACTTGTGTGTGGGATACTCCCCTGGAGCTTCCTCAGTGGCACAGCCTGAGCATTGCCAGGGGCTGCTGAATTCCAGCAACTTCTACCGCGTGCGCTCCATACATTTCTCTGTGACAAAGGGACAGGGTGGCCCTCCCCTAAAGCTGGGCCCCACTGACAGAAACGAGGCTTCATGCAGGCTGGCTTGGTGCTCTTGAGCCTGAATTTGTTGCTAAAATAGTTTCTCAACCTCATGTCTGAGGCTCCTCTCGCCTTGGGCATTGGGCAGGAGTCTACAGGGGGAGGTAAGGCTACGGCTGACCTCTTTTTATTTTTAATAATTCTATTTTGGGTTAGCTTTTATTTTTGAGATAATATTGTTTACAAAACTGTGTGTGCTTTAGGGACATGGGTTCACATTCTTCAGACGTATAACCACACCACACCCACGACCGAAGGACCCAGAGTTCTCCACCTCAGTTCCTTGGGCCCCTTCCTCCCTCCCCCTTCCCTCACACCCTGCTCCCCTCTTGTCTCCCACCCTGTACTCCTCTCCTAGCCTTAATTCTGCAGCCAAATCTCCAGGGTTGGTTTTGGTTTAGTTTTGTCAGTTCCTTTGTTTTGTTTCTCTGCGTGCCACCTATGAGGGAAATCATCCAGGATCTGTCTTTCCCCTTGTGACATTTCACTTAGCACCATCCCTCCGGCTCCGTCCCCACTGGCACAAATGGTGAGGTTTGATTGTTTTGTCGCGCAGTAGTACTCCGTGTGTAGAGACCACATCTTCCCAATCCACTCTTCTGTCATTGGGCACTCATGTTGCTTCCACACTTAGCTATTGTGAATAGCGCTGCCACAGACATAGGAGTGCATATGTTCCTTAGAATTAGTGGTTTGGAATTCTTTGGCTAGATATCTAGTGTGGAATTGCTGGAGCATATGGTAGATCTATTTTTAATATTTCGAGGAACCTACATACTCTTTTCCATAGGGGCTGGACAAGGCTGCTGTTTTTCAAAAGGCGCTGGGGGCGATGTGCCTAGGCCTGAAAAGCTTTGTAAGGACCTACAAAAATGTTTGAGATCTGAAGTTTTTTTTTTAAATCTGAAAATATAGGGCCTTCCTGGTGGCGCAACAGGTTAAGTGCAGCGCTGTGGAGCTGTCGGCAGCTGCGGCATGAGTTAGTCGCCCGCCGGGGAGATTCCCACATGGCGCAGCAGACCGCTCCTGCCTCGCCCACTGCTCCCCTCAGCGGTGTATTTCAGTCAGTCTGCCTGTTCTGCTCCCCACTCTGTCTCTGGTGAGTCCTCTTACCACCCCCACCTCCAGACTGCACCCCAGCTTGTATGCATAAATAAAGAAATGTTTTTAAAAAACAAAAATCTGAAAATATAGCTACCAAAAAGTCAAAGTTAACATCTACAGAATAGAGCCTTTTACAAGTATGGATTCTGTAATCAGACGACCTATGTTGTGCTACTAAGAGCTGATTTTCTTCACCTGTAAAATGGGGGTTAATGACAGTTCCTCCTTATAATGTCGTGAAAATGTGTTACTGGGAAACGCTTTGAATTGTGCATGACACGCAACATTTACTCAATAAATATTTGCTAGCATATTAGACTTCCATCATTGAAAACACTTTTTAAATTATTAGTGTGACTTTAGAGGAATTCTTAATTATGGCTGATATATGTAGAATTACCATAGCTAGTCTTAAACTAGTTTATTCTTATTAAAATACTTTCAAAAGCAATAAGGCAAAATTTGACAAGGCAGAATGAGTGCTTGTAATATATTTAATGTCACAAACTGTCAGACTTCGAAAAGTGAAAGTGCATATAATCACTAAGGTCTTGAAAAACTTTAGTTTGTTTTTGTGTCGAGGGGCAGGGGAACCCAGGAGGTTATGCTTTGCAATATCCAACTACTCCTGACTTAGACACAGAAATGGGCTCTTGGTTCAGTTCATACTTTCTAAGGAAATAAACAAAAGACTGCATTCTGTCACTAAAAAAAAAAAAAACTCCAATTAAAATTTCCTTTCAAGTGACTAAAATACAAAGTCAGGGTGTCAGGGAACTCTAAAAGTAATTTGTGATGTCTTAGATTGCTATTACCCCTTACTAAGAAGAGTTTTGAAAGGTGAAAAGGTAAATCTGTAAGCAAATGTTCATCAAATTCCAGGGGAAAATAAATGGGGTGGAGATCGGAGCTAAGAGAATAGCAATGAAGAGCTAATTGGGAGAGCCACCTCTCCTTTTACAGCCTTGCATGCTGTCCCTTTAATAATAATGTAGGACGCGCCAATCATGATCTACAGAGCACATTCACACTTACAATCCCTTGGTGCTCACCAGCTTTGCTGAAAGTGAGAACAATACATACGATAGTGGGATCAAACATTCTGCAGTGTTTATGAAGTAGGTTCTAACTGCTCTAAGAACCTTAAACACGTGAGCACCATATAGGGCAGTAGCCATTATTAGTCAGGTCTCCTGACTAAATGTCCAGTGTTCTTTCCTAGAGAACACACCAACCCAAACGTTTAAACAGTAACCAGTCATGTAGCATGGTGTTGCCATAACAACACTGTATTTATTCTGCTGTCACAGTCACAATATTAAGTAAATCATTGTGTTTGTCCTCTGCCCCTAGGCAAGACAAACTCCTAAAACATGCAACGCCATCTTGGTTTTAGAGACATTAAGAAGAAGAAATTTTGGGTTTTTTTATTTCTTTTTTTAGTGAGGTAACATTGGTTTACAACACTGTAATGCAATTGATCCCTCTTCTCTGGTCTCAGGAAACTGAATTTTGAAGTGTAACAACGTGATTGACACATGAAAGATAAATGTCTGCATCCCCTCCTCTGACTGTGAACTCCGAGAAGCCAGGAAGGGGTCTTTGTTGATGCCCTTACGGTGCAGCCCACACCGACCTCGCCAATGAATAGGAGAGGGGAGCACACCTTCCACCTTCAGCCCCAGGGACTATCATCTGAAATACGAAAACTAATTTGATTTCCTCACAAAGTCATCGAGCGAGCGCCTGCTGTCACCTCCAGAGGAACGGGGAGAACAGTAGCATCGGTGACCAGAGCAGAGTCTCTGGGATGAAAAGGAGAGAAGAAACATAAACTATGCACAGTGACGTAACCCTTACACATCCCACTTTGCCGTGAGGACTGAGGAGGCTGCAGGCCCCGTGCATTTCCTGTCATCTCTGTCGGGCCACCCCAGAAGGGACCAAGGTGTTGGCAGCGAGGGTGTGGTCTGGGCGAGGGGTATTCTGGGGCCCTGGCTGCCCACGTGTAAAGGAAATATAAAACAGGAACAGCGCTTACACTGAACAAGAGTTATAGGACCACACCTCTAACTCTAATGTTCCGACACCACACCCACCACCAATTGCCCATGGGTAGGGGCCGCCTCTGTACCATCCGGGGCACAACGGAGAACGCCTTGTGTAGGCCTGCCCTACTGAATGTTCTTGGGAAAAGAGGAAAATCTCATTAAAATTCCATTTTAGACCACTGAGAAATGCAAAGAGGACACAAATCCAATACAAATTTGTTAGTAAATGTCAAGACTTTTAAGTGAGCTCGATCTGTAAAGCTTGTATAATCCAGTTTTGAGATTAGCAGAGATTAGAAGTGGCGTGGTCTTTCAGCAGAAGCACCCCAATCACATTCCTCACGAATAAAGTTAAATCTGCAGTTGCCACTACAAAGTGGGCATCTGCCACAGTGGTCAGCATAGCGCAGCCCATTGACCAAATGTACCCCACTACCTGTTTCTGTGTGGTCTGCAAAGAGTGGTTTTTGCATTTGTAATTATTGAAAAAAATCAGAAGAATAGTACTTTGTGTTCCATGAAAGTGATGTGAAATCCAAATCTTTTCCGTCAGTGAAGTTTTATGGGAATACGGCCATCCGCGTTCTTTTATCTATCATTGATGTCATGGCAGAATGACAGAGTTGAGTTGTCGTTAGACCGTATGGCCTGAGAAGCCTGAAATATTTCCTGTCGGGTCCTTTGCAGAAGAAGTCGGCTGATCCCTGACTGAGAAGAAAATGAAAACAAATATTTTTTTTCTCCCCATTTCCCTACCCTCAGTGAGGGAGGGTAGGAGAGATTTGGAAGTAGGAACTTCCTAAGCATGTCTATGGCCTCATTTTCCTTGCGTGTGAGCACTGTCCCTGTTTTATATTTCCTTTACACGTGGGCAGCCAGGGCCCCAGACTACCCCTCGCCCAGACCACTCCCTCGCTGCCCACACCTTGGTCCCTTCTGGGGTGGCCCGACAGAGATGACAGGAAACTCACGGGGCCTGCA
Organism: Scalopus aquaticus; assembly: GCA_004024925.1. Classification (NCBI taxonomy): domain Eukaryota; kingdom Metazoa; phylum Chordata; class Mammalia; order Eulipotyphla; family Talpidae; genus Scalopus; species Scalopus aquaticus. Next base: position 37,094 of record PVIJ01012805.1, read on the forward strand.
GCCTCCTCAGTCCTCATGGCAAAGTGGGATGTGTAAGGGTTACGTCACTGTGCATAATTTATGTTTCTTCTCTCCTTTTCATCCCAGAGACTCTGCTCTGGTCACCGATGCTACTGTTCTCCCCGTTCCTCTGGAGGTGATACCCTAGCAGGCGCTCGCTCGATGACTTTGTGAGGAAATCAAATTAGTTTTCGTATTTCAGATGATAATGCCTGGGGCTGAAGCGTGTGCTCCCCTCACCTATTCATTGGCGAGGTCGGTGTGGGCTGCACCGTAGGGGCATCAACAAAGACCCCTTCCTGGCTTCTCGGAGTTCACAGTCAGAGGAGGGGATGCAGACATTTATCTTTCATGTGCCAATCACGTTGTTACACTTCAAAATTCAGTTTCCTGAGACCAGCGAAGAGCGATGAATTGTATTTGCCCAGAGGATTTCACAGGAGCTATGTCTTAGAGTATTTGTAGAATTATGTCGAGGGATGAGAGCAGGAAAGTAGATGAAGGGAACACCAAGAATTTGGAACAGCCCTTATAATTGCAAGGGAGTGTGAAAAGCCTTCAAAATGGCCAGGGGTGCAGAGTTACTGTGGTGTTGGTGTGTGATAATGGATGATGGTGAAAGAGGGGGAAATGGCAAAAGTGAGAGGTAGAAGAATATGAGTAGGAAAATGAGGATCCAAAGAGGAAACTTAAAGCCAGGTTACAAAGAGCCTTGAAAAACAACTTGATAAATTTCAACTTGATTTCATTAATGATTAATTTTTTTTTCAATTTTAAGCCTAGGCATGAGATCACTTAATTTTAGAATCTGGTCTAACCATTCAGAATATTGGCATTTCCACCCAGAACTGTTTTATGGTGTAGTGGTCACAGATAGTAGTTTTGTGTTGTTTGTGTGTTACTTTGTTTCTGTTTTCACTACTTTTATGATGCTTTGACAAACAAATTGTTAGTGGACCAGAATAGCTAAAGGGCACTTCTCATCAACACTGTCTGTCTTCCACGGATTGCTCTGACTCTCCTCTGTTCCTTCCTTCGTTTGGAATCTTGGTTCAATGAGCACCTCCTACCTGGGTCACCGTGGGTCCAGGTCAGAGTTGACAAAGAGTGATGACAGAGCCAAATGGTGGCTCTTAAAAAATCTTTTATTTCAGAATGTTTTTGTTTTACCTTCAGTGTCACCTGCATTCGATTTTTATTTGTTAAAGCATGTCATATGGCTTGGGCACATGGTGAGGGGTGTAGTGTAATCCTCTCACAGTGAGAGATATTTGAACAAACATATACTCCACCAGAGTGTTAAGTGTACAAACTAACGTCTGACCACCTTGCTCTAGATCCTAGCTATGTTGCTTACTAGCCTTGTACACTTTTGTGACTTCACCTCTTTGTGCAACTTATTATTATAACGATTTTAGTAATAAAAATCACACTAAATATCTATCCACATAACACTGACTTTTGAAAATAGAGCCCTAAATCCTTGTAATCCCTAAAGAACCTGCCCAAGTCTTGGAGCCCTTGTACCTCTATAGCACTTTGCACATACACCAGACCATGATCATAGAAGATTTAAAATGCAAACAAAGGGGGAAAAAGAATTGCAGCAGCGCTATCTCTGTGGCACCCACTGACTGTGCCATGGAAGTGCTCTGTTTTCAGTAGACACTCAACAATATCTGCTCCCCTGAATAGAACTGGATCTGCTGTGGCTCATTGAGAAGCCACCAATAGCCATTATTTGAGACTTGCACTCAGATGGAGCTGAGAATGACAAAGATAGCAACTGAAGTTTTTTGACACATTTGGAGAGCTGAGGAGATTCTTTAGGCTACTGATATCAGCATTTGGCATTTGGTGGTGCTACTGTGTGACAGGTATTGTACATGTACTAACAATATTTACAGCATCCCTGCAAACCTGGTGTTTCATCATCCTTGCATTGCAGAGAAGGAAACAGAGGCAGAGATGATAAGCAATTTGTTTCAGGTCATACATATAATTGGAGTGGAGCAGAAGCAGGGTTCAAATCCAGACAGGCTAACTCCAGAGTCCAAGATCTGCCCACTGGACACTCCCAGTCCTGTAGCATCAGTTGTCACCAACTGAATGTTTTAAATCTGAGGACTCTAAGAGGTACATCTGGCCCACGGATTTTGAAGCCAAACCCCTCCCAATCTTACAGATGACACAACCTGTGGAAGTGACTTTTGATGGCAATTTTCTGGATACTTGAGCTAGAACTGTAATCCATAATCTGTGTTCTTAAATTTTTGTATGACTAAAAGATCTTGATGGACTTCTTTGGCCTATGTTATGATATCTAATTACCATAGATGTCAACTGATAAAAAATGAATACCAAATATTTTGTTTTATGTTTTATGTCAAGCTAAGTTTATTAGGACAAAGAAAAGTGTTATCCTGCAAAAAAGTTGAAACTTCTGGTCATTTCTTTCACTGACAGTTAAAGAAATTAAGGACTGAAGGACAGGGGTAGGGACATGATGGGTCCTTCAAAGCAGACTTTCAGATAAGGACTCTCAACGCTGTCCAGGTGTTTCTGCTGTATCTTGCTGCTTCCGGTGGCAAGATGTTACCTGGAGTCACATGCAACATGGTACTGTGAGAAGTTTCCAAGTCAACTCACTATTCCTCTGGGTGTACTCCCAAGACCTGGGAGAGAAATGATCCATTTTCATAAAATCAGACTGATCTATTTCTGTTCCCTTTATCATACTCTAGTTTTTTTTCTCTACTTTTTATTGTTAATAATACTTTAGTAGCTACCCTCGAGACTGCAGTGAATTCTCAAGTTTTATATTACACAGTATAGATGGCTTTTCAATAATTTATACTGTAATGTTTATAATAAGTGCATAGGTATTAAAAATTAATGAAGAATAAATAATATCCTAACAATGAGACCGGTTAGGTGCAATTATCCACCAAGGAATGGGACTGTCAAAATATGTATTAAATATCTTGATTAGAGCAACATTTTAAGTAGTATTGTAGGATAATTTTTAAAATTAAGTGGGTTACATATTGTAAAAAAAATTTTAGACAAGTTCCCCACATTGTGTGAGCAATCTACCTGATACCATGCATCTTTTAATATATAGAAGCAATATACTGTCACATCATAGCCCCTACTTTCTTCCCCCTTCTGCTAACCACTATATTTTTAACAGTATAAGAGTTATTTTTGTTATGTTTTGCCAGTTTGCCAGTTTGCTATTTATTTTCCACAATTCTGCAAATGGATGAAACCAGCCAGCAATTATCTTTCACTATCTGACTTATTAAATTTAACACAATCACCTCAAGAGCCATCCATTTTGTCCCAAAGGCACTATCACATCTTTTTTAATAGCTGGGTAGTATTCCACTGGGTATGTATATATATCACATCTTCTTTATCCACTCAGACATCAGTGGGCATTCAAGTTCATTCCATGTCTTATTACATTCTATGTATGTAACAGTACATAAATATTTGTGTATTAGTGTTTTCATATTCTTCAGGTAAATACTTAAAAGTGTTCTTACTGGATCATAATATATTTCCGGTTTGAGCTTTTTTGTTTAAAGAATTTCCATCCAGTTCCCATAGAGGTGGCACACATTGACGTTCCCAGTCACACTGGATGAGAGTTCCGTTTTCTCCACATCTTCACCAACATTCATTGTTTTGAATCTTTTTGCCAAATCCTTGAGGTTCTAGTCCTATACTTGGAAAAACTATGGTATAAGTGCTGTCTTTTTTAGTCCATTAAGCATCCCATCCAGGACACCACATGGCATTCAGTTATATCTCCCTTAGGCTCCTGTGCCCCTAACAGGTTTGCAGACATTTCTTGCTTTTGATGATCTTCAGAGTTTTGAAAAATACTAGTTAGGTATTTTGTAGAATGTTTCTTAATTAGAATTTCTATGGTATTTTCCCTATGATTAGACTAGGGGTATGGGTTTGGGAGAGGAAGCTAATCAATAGAAGTAAAGTGCTATTTCTATTACGTGGTATCAGCATGGCTTGTTGCTGTTAGTGTTGACCTTTTCCATATAGGTGGGGTAGTTTGGCAGTTTCTTCACTCTAAATTCACTTTTTTGTTTCTACTTTCCACACTATGCTCTTTAGAAGGACGTCACTATGGGCACCTCAAATTATGGAGCGATGAATTATTCTCCCCCTCCTTGAAGGTGTAGAATATATCCATAAATATTTTGGAATTCCTGTCTCCTCTGTTTATTTATTCTGTCATTTCTTTATATCATTATGGACTCATGAATACTAATTTATACTTTGGGTTTATAATGCAATGCTTTTTTATTTTCTTGCTCAAATTGTTCCAGATTTGGTTATTGCTTATCCTTTAGTTGACTGCAGTGACCCATACCCCTTTCATCGTATCTGTGTGTGTGTGTGTGTGTGTGTGCGCGTGTGTGTGTGTGTGTGTGACTTTTTTAGTACGTTCTTACTTTCTGGCACTTTGAGATGCTCCAGCTTCATCTTGTATATTTCCTGGACTAGTCCAAGAATCAGCTGTTTCTCCAAAGATCCCTGGTTCCTTTTATTGGAGAATGGTATTGCACTATCTTTTTTGAAATAGCAGCACAATGACTAAGTGGAGAGCTGTTGAGACACAATTTCTTCTTAGATGATTTCTGATAGCTATGTGTCACGGAGAATTGTGTTCAGTCGATGCAGATATTCATGCAACTGACCCGCAACAAAGACTGCACAAAAAGATTCTCCAGTAAGTTCTAAAATACTCCCTGGTTTCCCATCTTTCATTTCTTAAGCCAGTTGTTTTGAATCCTTCACATTCACAATGAAACCACAGACAATTATGCTTTGAGATAAAATATGATAGAAAAGTGAAGCAACCTTTTAAACAGTCTCTTTGGCAAAACAATCTCCTAAATAATAGTAATTATATAGTTTGCCAGTTGCATGGTGAGTATAATTAAGGTGACTAAATAACTCTAACAATTATGATGCCAATTTTAGTTTTTAGATTTTGTAGCATTGTGCAAATTCCGGCTGAAAGACAAAACTGATCATTTGGGCAATCTATTGCTCCATATGGTATTTATAGTACAATGAAAATGTTCACTGCTGCACTTATGAAAAGTTGTATAGATCTTATAGAACATTAATATATGCTTTAAATAAATGTTACTACTAATTATTGTAGCATGACCTTTTCATTAATATGAAGGTATACATTGGGGCATAAAACAGATGAAGGACAAAAGATACCAAGACATTTTAGGGGTATTTTTTTTTTAGTATTTTCCCTGGTTGATAAGATTTTTCCTTCCAACAATATTATGAAGCAATATGATAACAACAAATGAAGGTTAAGTATTCTTCCCACTTTCTTATGCTTTAAATAAAATTAGCCAGATGACCTTTTCACAATTATATAAAATTACTATATTTTTATCTGCAGTCTAGAAATGCACAGCCAAAAGAAAGGCAAATGCTCTGTTTAATCAGATGTTGAACGAGTCCCCCAGTGCTATTTATTTTCCATCGTTTATTTCAGCTTTTGTCATTTCTCATTAGTACAGTTGCAGAGAAATCTCAACTGCTTTTTTGACCTCACATATGCTTTGTTTTCCAATAAGGCAAGCCAATGGGCCTTCTGTCTGGAACCTTTATCATATTGTCTGAAGCATTTCCTAAAATAAATATGTCAACCAAGGAGCAAAATAAATGCCAGTGATGTTCAGTGTCTCCTGCAAAATTATCATGCAGCCAGTGCCTCCAGTGCTCTGCAGTAAGTGGGGTGAGAGTGGAAGAACACTTGACTTTCAAGAAATACTCTATGTGAAAGCAATGACATCAGGGTCACTGACAACAAAGTACAGTGACCATTTCCTAATAATTAAATCCAGCAATTAGAACCACGTGACAATGGGCAGGCAAGTAGAAATGATCCTGTGACTCAAACAGAAGGAGAATGGTAGAGCACTGGAAATGGAATTTCTGCTCAGCATGGGAAGATGAACTGGGTAAACCCTGAAGCCTCTTTCATCTATCAGATGTGGGGGTTTTGTACTTGTTTTGCTTTTAGAATGCTAGTTATTTGCAGCCTTGCTGGAGAAATGAGCTCTTAACAGAACTAAATTTTAAAATATGTTGCCTATAGTAACTTGGGAGGTACTGTTATATTGGAAAAGAGCTTTATCAAATCATCCTATCATTCTCTCTCTCATAATCTTGAACAAAATAAACAAACATAGGAACAAAATTAACAAAACACATAACAGTTTATCCACTGATTTTGAAATTAAAGACCTGAGTAATGGAATTTGACTGCTATACTAAGCATTTACCCTTTGGCTAGCTCAAGTAAATGGATGTTCATTGAATACTTATATGCTTCAGTTTCCCTGAACTCTGTAGGGGATATATACTCTATGATCACTCTTGAGAGTTTGCATTTCAATTAATACTTAACACACATTCCCAGATAAATACCATAGAAGACCGTAGTTGAGTGCTTACAGATGTCTTTCAAGGTGACGACGTCATGGTAGAATGGAATAGCTCCATGAATGCTCTTGCAGTAGCTGAAAGAAGAATGGTACCTGATTGAAAAGAATGTTGGGCCTTCCTGGTGGCGCAGCAGTTGAGCGCTGCACTGTGGAGCTGTCGGCAGCGGACGCGATGCAAGTTCGACGCCCCAGCCGGGGAGATTCCCACATGGTGCGGCAGACCTCTCCTGCCTCGCCCGTTGCTCCCCTCAGCAGTGTATTTCTGTCGATCTGCCTGTTCTGCTCCCCAGTCTGTCTCTGGTGAACCCTCTCGCCGCCCCACGCCTCTGGCCTGCACCCCAGCTTGTATGTATAAATAAATAAATCTTTAAAAAAAAAAAAGAAAAGAATGTTTAGGAACTAGATGCAGGCAGATATGACATGGCATTCAGGTGATAACTACGTTAATGGGGGGTGGGCTCATGAGATAGAAGATGAGCATTTAGGTCAGACCAGAGCAGTTGCGTTGTGAGGGGTTGGACTTGGACCATAGGCAGTGGCAAGCCACTGAATTGTTTGGGAGGCTGGGCTGTAAGCGCCGTTCAGAGTGCTTCCTCCTGAGTGACACAACCTGAAGACAAATCCCAACTCTGCCTTCCACTTGTTTGGTGACTGTAAATTGCTTAATTCCTTTAAACTTATCTTTAGAATGGGAATATGGTACTTCTCACCTCACTGCACTGTGTGAAGATTATTAACATGAGACTAGATATTAGAAGAAGATTCTCAGAGCAGTGTAACTAGAGGATGCAAAATATTGCTTCCAAGATTAAGTAGCAATCTGAACTGTTTTAACGTACAATAAAATCTTATAAATGTTAAATCAGTTAAGCTTATTGATACTGAGATGCTCTGGTAAATGTGCTTTTGTATAGAGAACTGTAGAAAAACTACTTTTGGTACAATTTGTAGATTATTTTGGGATTTAAATAATTTTTGTGCAATTTTGTGTGTTACTGTAAGATGCAAAGTGTTTTTTGAATTAAACAATACCCACTGAACAGTAAGTCATAAAATACTTGTTCACTTGCTGTCTTATGAAACTGAGCTCTTTGGAGCCAGGGACTACAACAGCACTGAGGACAGGGTCACAGAGAAAAATCTAAAGATCTGTGTGGGCACATCCCGGCACCAGTTTTCTGAATATTTTCTAAAATAAGATAATATTAAAAGACTTAAGACAGTGAGGTTCCATCCACACTCCTCGTCAACCCCAGCCCCAAGTCCAAAGACAGCTGCTTTGAAGTTATTTTACCCTTTCTCCTGGTTAACTCCACTTTAAAGAACAAGCTTGCATTGCTCTTTATCGCATTATCAATGATTAGCTCAACTCTGCATTTCTCATCATGGTACAACCTCCGTTTCCTAATCCTTATCATCCTGGTCTGGTTACACACAATTCTTGGTTAAAATAGTAAATGTTTATAGTATTAGTATGTAAATATTATTTATTGATAAGCTATGTAGTGTACAGTTATTTCATTCATATTTTAACAGCATTTTATGTTGCCTGACATAGAAACTAGCACGTGTTGCCACTAGCTTACCTTTCCACATGCCTTTACTTTTCTGAATTCTCAAACATTTCAGTAATATTCCTCTCAGCACTTGTTCCCCAAAGTGTTGAACATGGTCTCAGTCACTCTATCAGTGCTTTATTTTTAGGAATTCCCCCTCACATTTGACAGCGTTCTGTCCTTGAGCTTCAGTCTGGGCTGGATCTGCTACACGACTGCCTTTCTGAAATGTTCCCTTCATCCGGGGCTGTCCTCACCTCACACCTGTGCTGGGTCTCCTCTTTCCTGGACCTCACTTTTATTAGTTCACCGTCTTGTTTGGGTGAAATTCAGTCATTGTGAGGAAGCTAATGTCTAGAGCTTTCGATGAGGCATCAAGTTTTAGTTCAGTCTTTCCCCATTCTCTGGCTTTCTGTATTTCAGCGGCAAACGCTGATGACACTCCAGTTCTTCATCCTTATTGCATTGTCTGACTATTCTATCTCTGGAAACTTTTCAGAATTATTTTTGGTTATGGCAGTATGGCAGGGTAAATAACGAGTTCCAAATGGTGCCCATGCCCTGATCCCCAGAACGAGTACTGTTTTCCCCCCAAGGGAATTAAGAGATAGTATTAACCCACAGGTACTCCAATACCAAAATAAAGACTACAATAGTAGATATAGGTTTGTTTAAAGAATGCATTTCTGTCAGTTGGTAGAAATCAGAGAACTAAAGGAAGGCTTCAGTAGCAGGTAGGACCTGAGTGTTTTCTTCAGATGAATAGGATTGGATAGAAGTTATAGGACACTTAAGGCAAGACAAATATCAGGCATAAAAAAGAGGGAAGTAGAAGGAGATATGTTTGGAATAAGGAGCATGGAATCAGGCTATAGCAAGATTTGAGAGCTAGGTCGATGAGGTAGGAGTCAAATAAGGTGGGGAGGTCCATAATTTGGCATTCCTTCAAGAAATGTTATTTGACTGCTTGCTCAAAATGTATTAGAGGAAGTACGTGAGGACTCTGTGATGAGAGAGCTGCTGTAAGAGGAAAACTCCTATTGGATGTCATTTACCACACAAAATAAAAGCCCTGTGATTAATCTGACAGATCTTCAGATGCCTAGCAACACTCTGTTCAGAATGTGTAACTGTTACAGTGAAAGGACTTGCAGATGTGATTAAATTAAGCCTATGGCTGTGGGAAGATTATTTTGGATTGTATAGGTGGGCCCAATGTAATCACAAGCATCCTTATAAGAGAATACAGAAGAAGAGTTGACTCAGAAAAAGAGATGTGACTATGGGAGCAAGGGGTTGTAATGACACTAGGAAGGTGTCTTGAGCCTAAGAATACCAGTTACATCCACGAGCTAAAAAAAGACATGGAAAGAGAGTCGCTTAAACTCCATAAGAAACTGACCTTCCCAATATCTTGAATTTAGCCCAATGAACCTGATGTCAGATTTCTCATCTCCAGAACTCTAAGATAATACATTTATTCTGTTTTAAGCCATCAGGTTTGTGATATGTTATGTCCTCTCTGGAATCTTATTAGTAAGCTACTGTATTAATAGCTTTGTTGATTATTTTGTTTTCTTTCCTTTATTCATGCGTTTGTAACTCATTTTTTTTGGCTGTATATGTAAACTTTGCTGTCTTTTATTTTTAAAGATTTATTTTTTTTATGCATACAAAACTGGGGTGCGGGCCAGAGGTGTGGGGGTGAGAGGATTCACCAGAGACAGAGTGGGGAGCAGAACAGGCAGATCGATGGAAATCCACTGCTGAGGGGAGCAGCGGGAGAGGCAGAAGAGGTCTGCTGTGCCCTGTGGGTCAGCTCCCTGGCTAAGGATCGAACCCTAATGCTGCAGTGGCTGCTGATAGCTTGATAGTGTTGAGACTTAACCCCTTGCACCACCAGGAAGGACCTAAGCTTTGTTGTCTTTCTGATAAACTTTCAAGGTTGATATCGGGACATTTTGACACATATGCACCTCTGCACACACAAAACACATACTTTTCTAAGAGTTCTTTTGGTTCTCTGATTATTTTTATAGCACCCTATTCTATTGTCATGAATGAGTGATGCAATATCTTCACCAATGTCTTTGATTGTAGCAATAATAGATTGTATTGTTTAGCTCTGATTTTTTTGTGTTTTTCCCCTCTAATTTCATGTGAGGAGATTTTATTTGTTTTCACAATAAAGGATAAATGCTTTAACATGAGTTGGACTCTATTGGGCATAAGTGAGCCTTGTCAAATGTGTTTATTGAGTTGTGTGAGTTCCTTGTAAATTTTTGTTATCAGTCTTTTATCAGATGTATTGTGTGCAAAGATCTTTTCCCAGTTGGTAGGGTGTCTGTTAGTTTTGGTTAATGTCTCTTTTGCTGTACAGAAGCTTTTTATTTTGATATAATCCCATATGTTTATATTGTCTTTCAGTTCCTTTGCTTTGAGGGATGTGTCTTTCAAGATTTTGCTTAGATGTATGTCATGTAGAGTTTTGCCTATATTTTCTTCTATACATTTTATGGTTTCTGGTCTTAACATCCAGGTCTTTTATCCATTTTGAGTTGACTTTTGTGCAGGGTGTGAGGTAGTAGTCTAGCTTCATTTTTTTGCATGTGGCTGTCCAGTTTTCCCAGCACCATTTATTGAATAGACTGTCCTTGTTCCACTGGAAGCTCCATGTTTAGCAGTCTGAGGAATCGCCATACAGCCTTCCATAGTGGTTGGACCAGTTCACATTCCCACCAGCAGTATAGAAGAGTTCCTTTTTCTCCACATCCTTTCCAGCATTTGTTATTGCCTGCATTTTTAATGTGTGCCATCCTCACAGGTGTGAGGTGGTATCTCATAGTGGTTTTGATTTGCATTTCCTTGATTATAAGTGATGTTGAGCATTTTTT